>JANIIK010001265.1:27500-38121 GCA_027704905.1 Muraenolepis orangiensis
CCAGACAGACAGTTACAATGTACTGTATATATATATATATATATATATATATATATATATATACCGTATTGACCCGAATATAAGACGGGGTTTTTTTCCTAGAAAAAAATCTAAAAAAGAGGGGTCGTCTTATAATCGGGGTTTAGACTTTTCTATGTACCGTAATTGCACATGTAATTGCGCAACAACAGATCGTGCCAAACGAGTGTTCCGAGACACCGCGCGACACTTAAAGTAACTCAAAGTCTTAAAGTAACAGTACATAAAAATAGTTACCTGGAGAGATAGAAATGGAGAGACAGCGACCAACTTGAAGAAAAAGTGGCTCAAAAGTAGGGCAAGTTAATAAACAGAAGAGACGAAGTTACGATGCCAATTTTAAGATAATGGTGATAAACGAAGCAGAGACATCAATCACCTGTCATTGCGACGCAGGACAAGCCCAGCGCCTGCCCTCAGACTTCAGAGAGAAGCTACTGTCTTATCAGCGATATGTGATCAAGTTAAGGAAGAAGCACTCATACCCCCTTGATCAGATGGGCAATGTTGATCAAACGCCTGTGTATTTTGACATGCCAACATCTGTCACTGTGCATAAGAAAGGCGACAAAAGAAGAGCCGATTAACTGTCATGTTAACGCGCCTCGCAGATGGGACACAACTTCCCCCATACGTGGGGGATTATGGTAGTGCCCAGGCAAAGAGCTGGATGGAGACGGAGCTTGTGGTGGACTGGCTCAAGGTGGTGTGGGGCAGACGGCGTGGGGGACTCAGAAAGAAGAGGAATATGTTGATTCTGGATGCTTTCCGTGGACACTTGACTGAGCCAGTCAAAACCTAGTCACCTAGTGATCATACCGGGCGGAATGACAAGCCAGCTGCAGGTGTTGGATGTGGTCGTTAACAAACCATTCAAGGTTCATCTGCGCAATACACAGAGTGGCTCCTGGCTGCTAATCACGCACTGACACCGTCTGGAAAAATCTAAAAGCCTGCAGTACGTTTGCTCTGTGAATGGATCTTGCAAGCATGGGCTGACGTTTCCCCAGAAAGCATTAATGGGTTTAAGAAATGCTGCGTATCAATGCCATGGATGGCAGCGAGGATGACGTGATGTGGGAGGAGACGGGGAAGCAGACAACGTGAGTGACGATAGCGGGAGTGAGAGGAACATCCAGCGATGTAGAAGACGAGCTGAATGAGAAGACGTGATGTGACCAATAGACTGATGTTCTGTTTCATTGCTCTACCGTTTTATTGCACTACTGTTTCATTGCAATCTATCTAGCCTGTTTTGTTTTTGTTTGTCAAGTTAGGCAAATTTGAACACAATGTGTGATGTGTGTTATCATTATTTTCAAAAAAGAAAGATTTTCTTTATAAAAAAAAGATTTGGTCTTCAAAAAAACAATATATATATTTTTTCCAAAAATGAGTCTTGAAAAAGAGGGGTCGTCTTATAATCGGGGTCGTCTTATATTCGGGTCAATACGGTATATATATATATGTATATATATACATATATATACGCATGGTTTATATTAGTCTTACACACACACACACACACACACACACACACACACACACACACACTGAACTAAGAATGTGATGAAATGTAATAACCAGAATGTTCAGACAAAGGGAGAATTGTTGAGAGGTTTACTGAGAACTGCATGAGGCCAAGTCACGTGAGACAGCACGGGCGTACTGGAACGTTCCAGAATGAACCAGTTTGGTGAGGGAGGCGCCATGACAGTCGTATATAACATTGTGTGAGACTAAGGAGGGGATCTCAACTCGGGGTTTGTTAGTTTTGTATTTTGATTGATTCAGTATTGAGCAAACTTCGTATCAGGATAATCATTGGCTAAATAAATATAGTTTGATCCTTAAATACCGCTTCTGCGTAGAACGTAATCCGACACCACCACACACACACACACACACACACACACACACACACACACACACACACACACATCACGTCTTTTAAAATAAATCACCAAAGTGTTCCAGTTTGAACCGGCTCCCTGGTGCATAACAAGTTTAGAGACATACTCTTTAACCCCTTGGTCAACACTCACTACTCACCTTATAACGCTGTCCACCCTTTAGTTTATAAGGCTTGTTTCCTTAGTCTCCACAAAGAGAGGAGCTGCCTCCACCTCGTGCTGCCTGGCTTCTGACCTAAAGGTTGTCTGTTAGAGCATTGGGTCCTCCCCACTTCTCTCTCTCCTTCTCTTCTCTCCCCACCTCTCTCTATCCTCCCTTCCCACTTCTCTTCCTCTTTCCCCTCCCTCACCACCTCTCTTCCTACTAGAGATGTGTGTGAGTGTGAGTGTGTGTTTGAGTGTTGAGCACCAGTCCAAACACCTACACCACACACACACCTGTGTCTCCTTTACCCTAATCATGTTGGCCAGAAGGTGGTGGATTCAGCGCCCCCTAGTGGTGCAATAACAGATATTAATAAAACATGACTTTAGTAGTAATTTATCTTTTTATTTAGGTGGAGGAGGTTAGGGAGGTTTGGAGGTGAGGGAGGTGAGGAGGTGAGGAGGTGAGGAGGTGGGGGAGGTGAGGAGGTGAGGAGGTGAGGTGGTTAGGGAGGTGAGGAGGTGGGGGAGGTGGGGGAGGTTAGGGAGGTGAGGAGGTGGGGGAGGTGGGGGAGGTTAGGGAGGTTTGGAGGTGAAGGAGGTGAGGAGGTGGGGGAGGTGAGGAGGTGGGGGAGGTTAGGGAGGTGAGGAGGTGAGGAGGTGGGGGAGGTGAGGAGGTGAGGAGGTGAGGTGGTTAGGGAGGTGAGGAGGTGGGGGAGGTGAGGAGGTGAGGAGGTGAGGTGGTTAGGAGGTGGGGAGGTGGGGGAGGTTAGGGAGGTGAGGAGATGAGGAGGTGAGGAGTTGGGGGAGGTGAGGAGGAGGGGGAGGTTAGGGAGGTGAGGAGGTGATGGAGGAGAGGAGGTGAGGGTGGTTGGCCGCTCCCTCTTCCTCGTGACCAGCGCACCGCCTTAGCCACGCCCCTTTCCACAACAGTGTGTGTATGTGTGTTTGAATGTGTGTGTGTGTCCATATAAATGTGTGTGTGTGTGTGTGTGTGTGTGTGTGTGTGTGTGTGTGTGTGTGTGTGTGTGTGTGTGTGTTTGTATGTATGTGTGTTTGTATGTGTGTGTGTTTCCATGTGTGTGTGTGAGTGTTGCTACAACGGACACAGAGACACTGAGGAACCATAACCCCATACCCCAAACGCAGGGAGGAGGTCCTCCTGGGTGAATGTGGACTGGAAGGTGTGGATGAGTGTCAGTGTGTCTGAGGACCCTCCTCCATCTGGGGACACTCTGTAGAAGGAGAGAGAGCCAGCAGGTCGGTCCACATACACTCCTACTCTGTTAGAGGGGGGGAGACCTATGACTGTTACACTACCGTTGTACCAGACAGAGTAACCATCATCATGACAATCAAGACTCCAGGACTTGTTGTTGAATCCAAGCCTGCTGTCACCACCCTCTCCTCTCCTTGTGATTCCTCTGTATGTCACTCCTATATCAACATCTCCTTTCCTCTCCACCTCCCAGTAACAGCGGTCAGTCAGACCCTCTCTACACAACACCTGGTGACAGGAGTCAAATCTCTCTGGGTGATCAGGATACTTCTCCTCCTCTCTAACCCTTGTCACCTTCCTGTTGTCTCCTCATCTCTCTGAAATGGTTCAGTCTTGTTGTTTTGGATTCTTCTTGTGTTGTTTCCTGGTTTGTTTTGGGTTCTACCCTTTACAGGCAGGCAGGCACACACACACACACACACACACACACACACACACACACACACACACACACACACACACACACACACACACACACCCACACACACAAACACACACACACACACACACACACACAAAAAAACGTAGCAAACACACACAATACAATTACTGAAAATAGTGAGCACTGATATGAACATAAAAAGGCCTTCCTAAATCAAAAGGTTTTTAGGCCTGAAGGTCTTCAGGTATTAAATGTTTCTCAGGGCGTTTTAAATGAGGAAAGACAAGCAGAAGAATATGTGCACTTTGTGCTGCTAAAGCTGTTGTGAGGCAATGTCATCGGCTACCATCGACCCCTACTGATGACACTGAGCTACGGGGACAAGGATTGTTGTTCTGTTCTCTGAAGGTCAGGGCGGTATCAAGGCATTAAGATATAGTGAACCAACCAGTTGGTCCACTTCAACCTCTTCTAGGCTGTTGTTCCAGGACTTCACTCAGTCATACACAATAATAACTTTATTAAAATATGAACCATAGACAGAGAGCTCTGATGACTAGAAGCTCAGACACACACCGTCTCTGACGATACTTTTAGTCCATTTGAAGCACAGACTTTAACACATTTAGACTATTGATTATCATCAAAAGGTTCATGACTGAAACTGTATTATTATGTTTATTTTATAGCGTTCAAATATTGACTAGAAAACTGACCATAAACAGTATAATAAATGTGATGACATGCTTTTTTGCGGGTTATGTTTCTATTTTAGACAAGGTTATCATGTTTATAATGGGTTATAGTTCAATAATAGACAGGGTTATCATTCATCTCTCTGAATGGTTCAGTCTTGTTGGGTGGGATTCTTCTTGTGTTGTTTCCTGGTTTGTTTTGGGTTCTACCCTTTACAGGCAGGCAGGCACACACACACACACACACACACACACACACACACACACACACACACACACACACACACGCACACACACACGTTGATGCATGTAGGTCTTGGGCCGTGTTGGCACAAAGGAATGGCCCCAGGGCCCCCTAGGGTGATGAGCTCTGCCAGTAGAGCGCTGTCTGCCATTGAACAAACACACTCACAAACAGCATTGACAGACAAGTCTAAACCGTGCTAGCTGGCTTCATGCCATGTCAGACTGTGGTGCCCAACAACACACAGGAATCTCAAGTCCAGTCAAGTCAGGTTTATTGTCACTTCACAGTTTACACAAGAATAAGCAGTGAGGGAAAATCTTATGTGCAAAACCCGACGACAGCAGTAGTTATAAAAAAACGGAATAGAATAAAAATAAGTAAAAAAGTAAAACTGTATAAAGTTAAACATATAAAAATAAAAATGCAATTTATAAAATGCAATATAATAAAACATAATAATAATATAATATAATGCACAGAAAAAGAGCAATATATATATAAATCAATGTAATAAAATATGCATTGTTCTACGCTATACGCCCTTGTTCAGCAAGAATCCCCACTCTCAGTCATGGGGGTCAAAAGCCACGGATGACAAGATGTGATGAACTGGACTGGAATCCATCCTCACCAAACCCCAGAGCCCCTCCCCCTGAGCCCCTCCCCCCTGAGCCCCTCCCCCAGAGCCCCTCCCCCCAGAGCCCCTCCCCCCAGAGCCCCTCCCCCTGAGACCCTCCCCCTGAGCCCCTCCCCCCAGAGCCCCTCCCCCTGAGCCCCTCCCCCTGAGCCCCTCCCCCCTCCCCCCTCCCCCCCTCCCCCCTCCCCCTGAGCCCCTCCCCCCAGATCCCCTCCCCCCTGAGCCCCTCCCCTTGAGACCCTCCCCCCTGAGCCCCTCCCCCTGAGACCCTCCCCCTGAGCCCCTCCCCCTGAGCCCCTCCCCCCCTCCCCCCTCCCCCCTCCCCCCTCCCCCTGAGCCCCTGGGTCACAGTCACCTGTTCCTAGAGACCCAGTCAGGAGGAACCAGGACCCCATCATGCCAACTCCACTGATGTGGATACACTGAAGGATTTAATGCTACACAATGAGTTGAGTTGAATGTCATTGTTATGTTAGGTGGTGTTTCTGTTCTGACCACAAGGGGGCGCTCTCTGTTCTTATTCTGTTGATGTTGCTAAGTTCCTCTCTATGTATTGAGATTGTTGCGCAACAATTTCCCTCAGGATAAATGAAGTCCATCTACCTATCTATCTACCTCTCCTCCCTCCCCCACATCTCTCCCTCCTTCTCCTCCTCCCCCACATCTCTCCCTCCTTCTCCTCCTTCCCCACATCTCTCCCTCCTTCTCCTCCTCCCCCACATCTCTCCCTCCTTCTCCTCCTCCCCCACATCTCTCCCTCCTTCTCCTCCTCCCTCCCCCACATCTCTCCCTCCTTCTCCTCCTCCCCCACATCTCTCCCTCCTTCTCCTCCTCCCCCACATCTCTCCCTCCTTCTCCTCCTCCCCCACATATCTCCCTCCTTCTCCTCCTCCCCCACATCTCTCCCTCCTTCTCCTCCTCCCCCACATCTCTCCCTCCTTCTCCTCCTCCCCCACATCTCTCCCTCCTTCTCCTCCTCCCTCGCCACCTCTCTCCCTCCTCCTCCCTCTTCCTCTACCTCTCTATCATCCTCGCTCCTTCTCCTCCCTCCCCCACATCTCTCCCTCCTTCTCCTCCCTCCCCCATCTTTCTCTCCCTCCTTCTTCTCCTCCTTCCCTCCCTCTATCCTCCTCCCTCCTTCCCCTCCCCACCACCTCTCTTCCTCCCTCCCTCTATCCTCTCTCCCTCCTTCTACTGCTCCCTCCCTCCCTCACCACCTCTCTCCCTCCTCCTCCCTTTCCCTCCCTCCCTCTTTCCTCCTCCCTCCCCCACCTCTCCCTCCCGCCTTCTCCTTCTTCCTCCCCACCTCTATCCCTCCTTCTCCTCCTCCCTCCCTCCCTCCCTCCCTCCCTCCCTCCTTCTCCTCCTCCCTCCCTCCCTCACCACCTCTATCCCTCCTTCTCCTCCTCCCTCCTCCCTCACCACCTCTATCCCTCCTTCTCCTCCTCCCTCCCTCCCTCCCTCCCTCCCTCCCTCCCTCCTTCTCCTCCTCCTCCTCCCTCCCTCCCTCACCACCTCTCTCCCTCCTTCTCCTCCTCCCTCCTCCCTCACCACCTCTCTCCCTCCTCCTCCCTCTCCCTCCCTCCCTCTATCCTCCTCCCTCCTTCTCCTCCCCTCACCATCTCTCTCCCTCCTTGTCCTCCTCCCTCTGTGTGTGTGTGTGTGAGATGTGTGTGTGTGAGTGTGTGTGTGTGTGTGTGTGTGTGTGTGTGTGTGTGTGTCTGTTAGAGAGAGAGGTGTGTGTGTGTGTGAGTGTGTGTGAGATATGTGTGTGTGTGTGTGTGTGTGTGTGTGTGTGTGTGTGTGCTAGAGAGAGGTGTGTGTGTGTGTGTGAGTGTGTGTGAGATGTGTGTGTGTGTGTGTGTGTGTGTGTGTGTGTGTGCTAGAGAGAGGTGTGTGTGTGTGTGTGTGTGTATAGAGATGTGTGTGTGTAAGAGAGAGATATATGTGTGTGTGTGTGTGTGTGTGTGTGTGTCTGTGCTAGAGAGAGGTGTGTGTGTGTATAGAGATGTGTGTGTGTAAGAGAGAGATATGTGTGTGTGTGTGTGTGTGTGTGTGTGTGTGTGTGTGTGTGTGTGTGTGTGTGTGTGTGTGTGTGTCTGTGCTAGAGAGAGGTGTGTGTGTGTGTATAGAGATGTGTGTGTGTAAGAGAGAGATATATGTGTGTGTGTGTGTGTGTGTGTGTCTCTGTGTGTGTGTGTGTGTGTGTGTGTGTGTGTGTGTGGTGCTGATGATGGTTGTTAAGGAACATCCTGAACTCTTCGGTCTCACCTCTGAACACTCGTTACACCGACACTAACTAGTCTCGGTTAGTTTCTCTGTTAGCGTCTCTGTTAGCTTCTCTGTTAGCGTCTCTGTTAACTTTTCTGTTAGCGTCTCTGTTAGCTTCTCTGTTAGCGTCTCTGTTAGCTTCTCTGTTAGCGTCTTTGTTAGCGTCTTTGTTAGCTTCTATATTAGCGTCTCTGTTAGCTTCTCTGTTAGCGTCTCTGTTAGCGTCTCTGTTAGAGTCTCTGTTAGCGTCTCTTTTGGCATCACTGTTAGCATCACTGTTAGCTTCTCTGTTTGCTTCTCTGTTAGCGTCTCTGTTAGCGTCTCTGTTAGCTTCTCTGTTAGCTTCTCTGTTAGCGTCTCTGTTGGCATCACTGTTAGCGTCACTGTTAGCTTCTCTGTTTGCTTCTCTGTTAGCGTCTCTGTTAGCGTCTCTGTTAGCTTCTCTGTTAGCGTCACTGATGGCTTTTCTGTTAGGGTCTCTGTTAGTGTCTCTGTTAGCTTCTCAGTTAGCGTCTCTGTTAGCTTCTATATTAGCGTCTCTGTTAGCGTCACTTTTAGCGTCTCTGTTAGCGTCTCTGTTAGCGTCTCTGTCAGTGTTTCTGTTAGCTTCTCTGTAAGCGTCTCTGTTAGCGTCTCCTCAGGTTCATGAAGAGGCCTACAGAAATCCAAACCCGTCGGCAGAACAAACAATAAAGCCTCCCTCTTCCCTCCCCTCCCCCTGCCCTCCCTCTCACTCCTCATCTCCTCCCCCCATGGTGAGGAGATGGACACGCTGGGTTAGCCTTCTTTTGGGTTAGTGTTGAGTCCTCCTCCCTCCCTCCCTCCCCACTTCTCTCTCTCCTTCTCTTCTCTCCCCACCTCTCTCCCTCCACCTCCCTCCCTCTATCCTCCTCCCTCCCTCTCTCCCTCACCACCTCTCTCCCTCCCTCCCCACTTATCTTCCTCTTTATCCTCCTCCCTCAATCTCCTTCTCCCTCTGCCTCCCTCACTCTATCCTCCTCCCTCCTTCTCCTCCATCACTCAAATATTTCTTCCTCCTCCTCCCTCTCCCCCCCTCCCTCTATGCCCCTCCCTCCCTCACCGCCTCTCTTCCTCCTCCCTCCCTCCCTCTATCCTCCTCCCTCCTTCTCCTCCCTCTCCCAAATCTTTCTTCCTCCTCCTCCCTCTCCCTCCCTCCCTCTATCCTCCTCCCTCCCTCCCTCCCCACCTCTCTCCCTCCCTCTCCCTCCGTCTTACTCCCTCTATCCTCCTCCCTCCTTCTCCTTCCCTCACCACCTCTCTTCCTCCTCCTCCCTCTCCCTCCCTCCCCATCTCTCTCCCTCCTTGTCCTCCTTCCTCCCTCCCTCTCTCCCTCCTCCTCCCTCCCCCCACTCCCTCCCTCCCTCTATCCTCCTCCCTCCTTCTCCTCCCTCCCCCACATCTCTCCTCCTCACCCAAAGACAAACTCCAGCTCCCCAGAACTGTGTTGAAAGTCAAGCCTCAGTGAGGCGGCGTGTTGGGACTCAGTCTCCCTTGGGACAACAAGTCTCTGAGTCATTCAGTCACCGTGGTGACAGGATGAATACGCTTCATCAAACCTTGGATCAACCCTTCATTAAGTCTTGGGTTGGCTCTCTTCTTCTGGTCACTTCAACATTCAACATGTTTTATGAGCCATTTTAAACCAGTTCAACAGAATGCTTCCTCCCCATTCCCTCCTGCAGTGTGTGTGTGTGTGTGTGTGTGTGTGTGTGTGTGTGTGTCTGTCTGTTAGAGAGAGAGATGTGTGTGTGTCTGTTAGAGCGTTGGGCCCTCCCCACTTCTCTCTCTCCTTCTCTTCTCTCCCCACCTCCCTGCCTCTATCCTCCTCCCTCCCTCCCTCAACACCTCTCTTCCTCCTCCTCCTCCCTCCCTCCCTCCCCACTTCTCTTCCTCTTCCTCCTCCTCCCTCCTTCTCCCTCCCTCCCTCCCCACTTCTCTTCCTCTTCCTCCTCCTCCCTCCTTCTCCCTCCCTCCCTCACCACCTCTCTTCCTCCTAGAGATGTGTGTGTGTGTGAGTGTGTGTGTGTGAGATATGTGTGTGTCTGTGCTACAGAGAGGTGTGTGTGTGTGTTTAGAGATGTGTGTGTGTGTGTTGTAACAGAGAGATGTGTGTGTGTGTGTGTGTGTGTTGAGCACCAGTCCAAACACCTACACCACACACACACCTGTGTCTCCTTTACTCTAATCATGTTGGCCTTAAGGTGGTGGATTCAGCGCCCCCTAGTGGTGCAGTAACAGATATTAATAAAACATGGCTTTGATAAGCAGCCTCATATCTTAAGATGTATTAATCATTTATCAGACAGCTTCATACAAAGATACTGACAGTGAACACATGTAAGTGTGTGTGTATGTACATAAATGTGTGTGTGTGTACTTCTTTATGTTTGTGTGTATGTGTGTGTCTGTACACTGTGTGTGTGTGTGTGTGTGTGTGTGTGTGTGTGTGGCCAAGGCCAAACGCATCATAAAGACATTGCCCTACAGCCACCAACTGTCCTCACTGTTACCGTCAGGCAGGCGATACCTCAGTATCAAGTGGTATCAAATAGACTCAGAGACAGCTTCACAGTCAGGCCATCAGGCTGCTGAACAAGGGCCTATAGCATATAACAATGTATATTTTGTTACATTGATTTATATATACATATTGCTCTTTTTCTGTGCCGATATATTGCATTTTATAAATTGCATTTATTTTTTTATTTTTACTTTTATTCTATTGTTTTTATTCTATTTTTTATCTATTTTTTACTTACTTTTATAACTGCTGTCTGTTGTTGGGTTTTGCACATAATATTTTCACTCACTGCTTTATACTTAAAGCTTTTTTTTAAGTTTTTTTTAAACTGTGAAGTGACAATAAACTTGACTTAACGTGTGTGTGTGTGTGTGTGTGTGTGTTTCGATGAGTGTGTGTGTGTGTGTGTGTTTATATGAGTGTGTGTGTGTGTTTGCACTTCTATATATGTGTGGGTGTGGTCATGCATGCG
>JANIIK010001266.1:0-7500 GCA_027704905.1 Muraenolepis orangiensis
TGTGTATTTATATAAATGTCTGTGCTGTCCCTGGGTGTGTGTGTATTTATATAGATGTCTGTGCTGTCCCTGGGTGTGTGTGTATTTATATACATGTCTGTGCTGTCCCTGGGTGTGTGTGTATTTATATAGATGTCTGTGCTGTCCCTGGGTGTGTGTGTATTTATATACATGTCTGTGCTGTCCCTGGGTGTGTGTGTATTTATATACATGTCTGTGCTGTCCCTGGGTGTGTGTGTATTTATATAGATGTCTGTGCTGTCCCTGGGTGTGTGTGTATTTATATACATGTCTGTGCTGTCCCTGGGTGTGTGTGTATTTATATACATGTCTGTGCTGTCCCTGGGTGTGTGTGTATTTATATACATGTCTGTGCTGTCCCTGGGTGTGTGTGTATTTATATACATGTCTGTGCTGTCCCTGGGTGTGTGTGTATTTATATACATGTCTGTGCTGTCCCTGGGTGTGTGTGTATTTATATACATGTCTGTGCTGTCCCTGGGTGTGTGTGTATTTATATAATGTCTGTGCTGTCCCTGGGTGTGTGTGTATTTATATACATGTCTGTGCTGTCCCTGGGTGTGTGTGTATTTATATAGATGTCTGTGCTGTCCCTGGGTGTGTGTGTATTTATATACATGTCTGTGCTGTCCCTGGGTGTGTGTGTATTTATATAAATGTCTGTGCTGTCCCTGGGTGTGTGTGTGTTTATATACATGTCTGTGCTGTCCCTGGGTGTGTGTGTATTTATATACATGTCTGTGCTGTCCCTGGGTGTGTGTGTGTTTATATACATGTCTGTGCTGTCCCTGGGTGTGTGTGTATTTATATACATGTCTGTGCTGTCCCTGGGTGTGTGTGTATTTATATACATGTCTGTGCTGTCCCTGGGTGTGTGTGTGTTTATATACATGTCTGTGCTGTCCCTGGGTGTGTGTGTATTTATATACATGTCTGTGCTGTCCCTGGGTGTGTGTGTGTTTATATACATGTCTGTGCTGTCCCTGGGTGTGTGTGTATTTATATAGATGTCTGTGCTGTCCCTGGGTGTGTGTGTATTTATATACATGTCTGTGCTGTCCCTGGGTGTGTGTGTATTTATATACATGTCTGTGCTGTCCCTGGTCAGGAGGAGATACGAATGGCCAATCGTGGCGTTGGTAACGGATCACATGACAGTGGGAACCTTCCCTAAGGCGGAAAAACCGTTGACATTTCCTCTCTTTGACTCGACAGAGAGACGGTTCCTCTTTTTGAGGCGCGACGCGGAGAGAGACGGTTCTTCTCTTTCTGAAGACAAAGAGAAGAAGCCTTATAAACTAAACGGTGGACAGCGTTATAAGGTGAGTAGTGAGTGTTGACCAAGGGGTTAAAGAGTATGTCTCTAAACTTGTTATGCACCAGGGAGCCGGTTCAAACTGGAACACTTTGGTGATTTATTTTAAAAGACGTGTGTGTATGTGTGTGTGTGTGTGTGTGTGTGTGTGTGTGTGTGTGTGTGTGTGTGTGTGTGTGTGTAAGACTAATATATACCATGCGTATATATATGTATATATGTATAAATATATATGTGTTTATATATATATATATATATATATATATATATATATATATATATATATATATGTATACATATATAGTACCAGTGTCTCTCTCTAGAGCACACCCTCCCTCTCTCTCTGTCACACACACACACTCTTCTTACGGGTTGTTCTTCTTACCTGTTGCTTGTGGTTTCCTGTGTGTGTGTGTGTCTCTCTGTGTGTTTGTGTAAGACTAATATATACCATGCGTATATATATATATATATTTAAATATATATAAAAAAGGAATAATGTTATGTTGGAATGTTATTTGATTGTGTTATTTGTGTTATTTTATGTTAAGTTTAATGTTTCATGTTAAGTTGATTGTTAACAAGTTGATTGTTAACCAAGATGCAAGCATGTCATTGTTTTAAGCAGCTAAAGGAAGGGAGATGTTCCATAAAGGCATATGTTAGTAGCCTGTGTTACAGCGACACCTAGGGGTGGGTTTAAAGGTTGCATGTAATACCCGGATGTTGTGGTTATGCGTGGGCGGGAACGTTACTTTAATAAAGCTCTACAGAAACAGAGGATTGCCAGAGAGTCTCAGGTTGAACAACGGGAAAGTTCTGGAAAGGAGTGACAGGGGGGCGGAGTCTAAACAGGGAGGCTGATTGGGAATAGGGAACAGGTGGGCTGACGTGACTACGGTCCTCTGGGACGGAGTGTTCTCCTGGGTGTAGTAACCCCAGGTGGCCAGGAGGGGGAGCCAGAGGAGCGTGGCTGGAGAGGAGAGTGGTGTGATGCTGGAATCACAACACATTTATACACACACACACACACACACACACACACACACACACACACACACAGTATACACACACACACACACACACACACACACACACACACACACACACACACACACACACACACACAGTATACACACACACACACACACAGACATATTGAAATACACATATATTGAAATATACATCACAATACAAACACCCACCCACATTTTTATACACACACACACACTTATATAAATACACACACATACACACATACTTACACACACATAGAAATACAGACACATGCATGTACAGTGTACACACACACACACACACACACACACACACACACACACACACACACACACACACACACACACACATGGAAATGCACACACACACACATGTTTGTATACATATTATAGTTCCCTGGAAGCACAGGCAGACACAAGTGGCTTTCTCATAAGGGGTTTATTCCTCTCCGAATGCACCGTGAAAACTACACACAAACAAACAGTATAAATGACAAACATAGAACCATGTTAGACACACAAGAACATTCACAGCATGGGAGATGACTTTAGTAAAGTAATAAACCTCAAATAAATACAAACACAACAACATACCTCGTTGGCTGCATGCTCTGAAAACAGAGGGAAGTATTCTTCATTCCTTACAACTTTATAAGAATACACTTAAACTAACGTCTCTCTCTCTCTCTCTCTCTCTCTCTCTCTCTCTCTCTCTCTCTCTCTCTCTCTCTCTCTCTCTCTCTCTCTCTCTCTCTCTCTCTCTCTCTCTCTCTCTCTCTCTCTCTTTAAGCAGCAGCCAGGCAGCATGAGGTGGAGGCAGCTCCTCTCTTTGTGGAGACTAAGGAAACAAGCCTTATAAACTAAACGGTGGACAGCGTTATAAGGTGAGTAGTGAGTGTTGACGTGATGTGTGTGTGTGTTTGTGTAAGACTAATATACCATGCGTATATATATATGTATATATGTATATATATATGTAAAAATATATATGTATATGTATACATATATGTATACATATATATGTATACATATATTTATACATATATACATATATATATACATATATATATAGTACCAGTGTCTCTCTCTAGAGCACACCCTCCCTCTCTCTCTCTGTCACACACACACACACTCTTCCTACGGGTTGTTCTGTTGCTTGTGGTTTCCTGTGTGTGTGTGTGTGTGTGTCTGTGTGTTTTGTGTAAGACTAATATATACCATGCATATATATATATATATATATTTATACAGTATATATATATATATATATATATCGTCCCACCTCTAGTATATACAGTATATATATATATATATATATATATATATATATATACTAGAGGTGGGACGATCGATCGGCTTCCGATCATTATCGGCCGATTTTGAAGAAAAATGCGCAATCGGAGAATGCCGATCTTGCTTTAATGTTGCCGATTTCATAGCCGATCCTGCACGTGAGAAACACGTGAGCTCATCTCTTTACCAGCGAGTAAAACACGTGGGGCCCCGCCTCTTTTCTAAACAGAGTGATACTCGCCCTGCCTCAACATGTCAGCGGTGTCTGCAGTGTGGAGTTTCTTCAAAGTGTGTGATACAGATGTAACATTTGCCATCTGTAATGTGTGCAAAGAGAAAATATCTCGTGGAAAATTTCAACACGACAAATTGAATAAGACACCTGAAAAGCCATCACCCAGCGCAGCATGGCGAGTTTGTTAAACTGACCGCGGAGAACGAGAAAAAGAAAGGACAGCGGCTGCTGACACAACCCACTTTAGAGAGCACACATGCATATAGCCGTGATAGTGGGAAAGCCAAGGCCATCACAAAAAAAGTGATGGAATTCATAGCGCTGGATGATCAGCCATTTAGCGTGGTTGAAGATGCGGGATTCTGCTCACATATTGAGCCACGCTCCACCCTCCCATCTTCAGGCATCTTGTTGACGTTGCCCTCCCCGAGCTCCGCCAATGTTCCCAATGCTGTATATAAGGTTATTCAAAACCATTGGCGTTTTTAGCCCATCTCAAGTAAATTGCTAATTGTTTTTTTCTCTCAGCCTGTTACAGGGCTGCAAACTTGTCACCTTTCGGCGAAATTCGCCGTTTTGAAACCAAAATAGGTCGTTTGTGTGGTTCGTGTAGATCTGCAATAAAAATATTTGGGGGGGGGGGGGGGGGGTCATCTGCGACTGCGAGTTTGGGTCTTGAGATGGATTGAGATTAATGACAGCTACCGGGGGGAGATGACACTCCTCCCGCGACCTGTCATCTCAATCCATCATGACAGCTAGCGCGCGAGCTGAGCTGTGCGCGCGAGTCTTCCTGTCGGCTTTCTAGGAACTCCGCTTCTCGGACTTCACTGCGCCGGAGTCGATAGCCGTAAAACCTAGCTACAGGAAGCTACCTACGAGCCTACAGTCCTGTCGCAGAACGTGGAACACGCTCTCAAGGTAAGCTATCTGTTATTTCAGTTATTATGAGTTAGTTAAGGTTAGCTGCTGATGTGTTTTTTAGCTTACCAAGGGAGCTAGCGAAGCTATTGTTAGCCAAGGGCTTATTGACTACACCTGTAGCTACCAGATGTGAACATATTTTCTTTCGTTCTTTTTTAATAAAAAAAAATCTTGAAATAACATCTTATAATATATCAAAAATGTATATATGTACATAATATAAGATATTTTCGCGCCATAGGTAAAGTAAAATATTTTCTTTTGTTCTTTTTAAATTAAAAAATAAATGTTCCATCTTCAAATAATATAATATCAAAAATGTGTCACTTCAGGGGGATGGAGACCGCCAAGGACTCATAATTATTTATCTTTAAATGTCCTTTTATTCCTTTGCTGTTTTATAATATAGCTTTTTATTGCCATTGTGTATGAAATGTGCTATACAAATCAGAGGTGGATTAGAAGTACTCCTTTCTCATACGTTTTCTAAATGTTCAACGGGGAACTGCTGCTAACAAATTGTTTCTATTTTCCCTTTAGAAATCACCTCGATGAAAAAGGAAGGTGTGCCGCAAGAAGTGTCAGAGTCACTGTCTTCTGCCTTTGTCTTTACTTTTACAGAATAGTAAAACTGTCTTTACCCTTGAAATGAGAACTACGTGTGAGGAAGTGAATGTTACCGAGACATTTTGACCCAGACAGAGGGAAATTAGTATTGTGTTGCTGCAAGCTGTGAAGGGCACAGTAGCATCGGTCACATTTCAGTCCCCATTGCTAAAATTGCCTGTAAATCCACATTTTAAAGCTGATAATTCAAAAAAATCTTCCGGGGGAGCTGACCCCCAGACCCCCTTAGGGGGTTCGAACCTTGTCACCTTTTTTATCCATGATGAGTTTGCACCCCTGCTGTTAATAAATGTGGTAATAATTCACTATTCCCTGTGTGTGTGTGTTTACAGTCGGCTCATCTGCATTTTACTGCATGGCTGATTGTTTCACACTCGCATGTCCAAACATGTCCAATAACTCCAGAGTTTGTAAAGATCAAAAATATATAGCCTATATTGAAACACACAGAGATACTTATTTCCATAGCATGATGGATGAAACTGTTCTATAATACAGGGGTTCCCAACCATTTTTGTGCCACGGACCGGCAGATACATGAAAAAAATCTCGCGGACCAGTTGTCAATTTTCACGGACCGGTTGTCAAAGTGTGTGTCAACACACACCCCTAACAAAACGGCAGGGATCGATTTCAGTATAAACGCGCATGTACGCGCAGCGCCCGTAACACAAACCCCGGCTCGTTCGACCGACACGTCACTAGCGCGTAGTCTCTTTAGTAGCGCGTGCAACTGAAAGTCTCTCGTTATGCCGCCGATATATATTGAATCTATATATATAGATTATACCGCTATATAATCTATATATATACATTATACTATATATATCATCTCTATATATAGATTATACCTCCCGCCGTTCACCTATACTCAAATAATTTGAGTCAAATATGATGATAAACACACAGCTGTTTGGCGGCCCGGCAGTAACACCTCCACGGCCCGGTACCGGTCCGCGGCCCGGCGGTTGGGAACCCCTGCTATAATAGACTGCTATAGAAGCAATACACTGTAGACCGCTATAGCTGCTAAAAAAATTAAAAATCGGTGGGGCAGATATTTCTCATTGTGATCGGTGGCAAAAAACGTGATCGTCCCATCCCTAATATATATATATATATATATATACAGTACATTGTAACTGTCTGTCTGGTTATTTATCTGTGGGTCTCTGTCTGTCTGTCAGCCTGTCTGTGTGTCTGTCTGTCTGTCTGTCTGTCTGTCTGTCTGTCTGCTCAGCAAATCAACCGACTGTCACACATACACAACTGTTGCCAATGGCACATTTGTTCCAATTCTCTGTGTGTGTGTGTGTGTGTGTGTGTGTGTGTGTGTGTGTGTGTGTGTGTGTGTGTGTGTGTGTGTGTGTGTGTGTGTGTGTGTGTGTGTGTGTGTGTGTGTGTGTGTGTGTGTGTGTGTGTGTGTGTGTGTGTGTGTGTGTGTGTGCCACTACAATATTCACCACAGATAATCACTTTAATAAACACACACACACACAGGAAACCACAAGCAACAGAACAACCTGGAGGAAGAGTGTGTGTGTGTGTGACAGAGAGAGAGGGAGGGTGTGCTCTAGAGAGAGACACTGGTACTGTATATATATATATATATATATATATATATATATGTGTTATATATGTGTATCTATATATTTATATATATATATGTATGTGTATATATATGTATATTTATATATATATATCTATATGTATATAGATATATATATGTATAGATATAGATATATGTAGATATAGATATATATATATAGATGTATATGTATATCTATAGATATGTATATGTATATATATCTATAGATATGTATATGTGTATATATATATCTATAGATATGTATATGTATATATATATCTATAGATATTTATATAGTGTTTAACTCTTTTGGTTTAGCCTTTTGTAGTTCTTTGTTACTTTTGTGATGTGAATGTGTGCTTCCCATGCCAATAAAGCTCTGTTGAATTAAATAGACTGGTAGAGAGAGGTTGAGCTCTAATGGGAGAGAGAGGGTGAGAGAGCTTAAAGGGATAGTTCACTAATAGGCTACGAAAATGAA
>JANIIK010001266.1:12500-19182 GCA_027704905.1 Muraenolepis orangiensis
GTACACACACACACATAGAAGTATACTGTTATGACCCTGGCCTCGGGGGACCAGGGAACATAGCAAAAAGACAGGGGAGACGCAGGTTAACAATAAATTAGTGTTTATTAAATAATCAAAAGTAACTAAACAAACCAGGGATGAACCGATGAGGTGTGGACATCAGTAAAGTCAGTAGTGTAATGGGTGTATGCGTGAGTGGATTGTGTGTAGTGTGTGTGTAGAAGTGAGATGAGCTGGAGCAGAGCTAGAGAGGACTGGGGAGACAGGCTTCTATAGGGCTGGAGCAGAGCCAGAGAGGACTGGGGAGACAGGCTTCTATAGGGCTGGAGCAGAGCCAGAGAGGACTGGGGAGACAGGCTTCTATAGGGCTGGAGCAGAGCTAGAGAGGACTGGGGAGACAGGCTTCTATAGGGCTGGAGCAGAGCTAGAGAGGACTGGGGAGACAGGCTTCTATAGGGCTGGAGCAGAGCTAGAGAGGACTGGGGAGACAGGCTTCTATAGGGCTGGAGCCAGAGAGGACTGGGGAGACAGGCTTCTATAGGGCTGGAGCAGAGCCAGAGAGGACTGGGGAGACAGGCTTCTATAGGGCTGGAGCAGAGCCAGAGAGGACTGGGGAGACAGGCTTCTATAGGGCTGGAGCAGAGCTAGAGAGGACTGGGGAGACAGGCTTCTATAGGGCTGGAGCAGAGCTAGAGAGGACTGGGGAGACAGGCTTCTATAGGGCTGGAGCAGAGCCAGAGAGGACTGGGGAGACAGGCTTCTATAGGGCTGGAGCAGAGCTAGAGAGGACTGGGGAGACAGGCTTCTATAGGGCTGGAGCAGAGCCAGAGAGGACTGGGGAGACAGGCTTCTATAGGGCTGGAGCAGAGCCAGAGAGGACTGGGGAGACAGGCTTCTATAGGGCTGGAGCAGAGCCAGAGAGGACTGGGGAGACAGGCTTCTATAGGGCTGGAGCAGAGCTAGAGAGGACTGGGGAGACAGGCTTCTATAGGGCTGGAGCAGAGCTAGAGAGGACTGGGGAGACAGGCTTCTATAGGGCTGGAGCAGAGCTAGAGAGGACTGGGGAGACAGGCTTCTATAGGGCTGGAGCAGAGCTAGAGAGGACTGGGGAGACAGGCTTCTATAGGGCTGGAGCAGAGCCAGAGAGGACTGGGGAGACAGGCTTCTATAGGGCTGGAGCCAGAGAGGACTGGGGAGACAGGCTTCTATAGGGCTGGAGCAGAGCTAGAGAGGACTGGGGAGACAGGCTTCTATAGGGCTGGAGCCAGAGAGGACTGGGGAGACAGGCTTCTATAGGGCTGGAGCAGAGCCAGAGAGGACTGGGGAGACAGGCTTCTATAGGGCTGGAGCAGAGCTAGAGAGGACTGGGGAGACAGGCTTCTATAGGGCTGGAGCAGAGCCAGAGAGGACTGGGGAGACAGGCTTCTATAGGGCTGGAGCAGAGCTAGAGAGGACTGGGGAGACAGGCTTCTATAGGGCTGGAGCAGAGCCAGAGAGGACTGGGGAGACAGGCTTCTATAGGGCTGGAGCAGAGCTAGAGAGGACTGGGGAGACAGGCTTCTATAGGGCTGGAGCAGAGCTAGAGAGGACTGGGGAGACAGGCTTCTATAGGGCTGGAGCAGAGCTAGAGAGGACTGGGGAGACAGGCTTCTATAGGGCTGGAGCAGAGCCAGAGAGGACTGGGGAGACAGGCTTCTATAGGGCTGGAGCCAGAGAGGACTGGGGAGACAGGCTTCTATAGGGCTGGAGCAGAGCTAGAGAGGACTGGGGAGACAGGCTTCTATAGGGCTGGAGCCAGAGAGGACTGGGGAGACAGGCTTCTATAGGGCTGGAGCAGAGCCAGAGAGGACTGGGGAGACAGGCTTCTATAGGGCTGGAGCAGAGCTAGAGAGGACTGGGGAGACAGGCTTCTATAGGGCTGGAGCAGAGCCAGAGAGGACTGGGGAGACAGGCTTCTATAGGGCTGGAGCAGAGCTAGAGAGGACTGGGGAGACAGGCTTCTATAGGGCTGGAGCAGAGCCAGAGAGGACTGGGGAGACAGGCTTCTATAGGGCTGGAGCAGAGCTAGAGAGGACTGGGGAGACAGGCTTCTATAGGGCTGGAGCAGAGCCAGAGAGGACTGGGGAGACAGGCTTCTATAGGGCTGGAGCAGAGCCAGAGAGGACTGGGGAGACAGGCTTCTATAGGGCTGGAGCAGAGCCAGAGAGGACTGGGGAGACAGGCTTCTATAGGGCTGGAGCAGAGCCAGAGAGGACTGGGGAGACAGGCTTCTATAGGGCTGGAGCAGAGCCAGAGAGGACTGGGGAGACAGGCTTCTATAGGGCTGGAGCAGAGCCAGAGAGGACTGGGGAGACAGGCTTCTATAGGGCTGGAGCAGAGCCAGAGAGGACTGGGGAGACAGGCTTCTATAGGGCTGGAGCAGAGCCAGAGAGGACTGGGGAGACAGGCTTCTATAGGGCTGGAGCAGAGCCAGAGAGGACTGGGGAGACAGGCTTCTATAGGGCTGGAGCAGAGCCAGAGAGGACTGGGGAGACAGGCTTCTATAGGGCTGGAGCAGAGCCAGAGAGGACTGGGGAGACAGGCTTCTATAGGGCTGGAGCACCCGGCCCAGGTGCTCCCAATTTGGCTGATCACCATCAGCTCACTGCTCCCCAAGTCCTAGAAACCAATGAGAGATAACTGAACACAAAGCAAACCATACACCCTAAGAGTGACATAACATACTATACAGGGAACCCTCACAATACACACACACCCCCACACACACACATACTGTATATAGAAAAACACACACACATATCTAGAGAAAAAAACACACAAGCGTGCATGCACACACACACACACATAGAAATACACAAACGCATTTATAGAAACATACACATATACATATACACACACATATATAAATGCACACACACACACTTATTTATTTACATATATACACATACACACACACATTTATAAATACACACACACACACACACACACATATTGTAATACACATACATACAGACTCACACAAACACACACACATATTTATAAACATACACACACACACACACAGACATACTCAAACATATAGAAATACACACACACATACACACATCTTAAAATACACACACACACACATGAGTTAGTAGCAGGGATCCTGGTTGATCTTCTGGTCATCAATACAAGTGGTCCATGGGAACAGATACTGATGGTCCTGTTGGGACTTTAAAGTGAAGATTGATTCCTTGTGTTGGGAACACGTAATAAAGACATGCTCCAGTAGTTAACTCTACATAACCCACCCACCCACATTTTTATACACACACACACACACTTATATAAATACACACACACATGCACACATACTTACACACACGCACATAGAAATACAGACACATGTATATACTGTGTACAGACACACACACACACACACACACACACACACACACACACACACACACACACACACACACATGGAAATGCACACACACACATGTTTATATACATATTATAATTCCCTGGAAGCACAGGCAGACACTAGTGGCTTTCTCATAAGGGGTTTATTCCTCTCCGAATCCACCGTGAAAACTACACACAAACAAACAGTATAAATGACAAACATAGAACCATGTTAGACACACAAGAACATTCACAGCATGGGAGATGACTTTAGTAAAGTAATAAACCTCAAATAAATACAAACACAACAACATACCTCATTGGCTGCATGCTCTGAAAACAGAGGGAAGTATTCTTCAGTCCTTACAACTTTATAAGATAACACTTAAACTAACGTCTCTCTCTCTCTCTCTCTCTCTCTCTCTCTCTCTCTCTCTCTCTCTCTCTCTCTCTCTCTCTCTCTCTCTCTCTCTCTCTCTCTCTTTAAGTCAGAAGCCAGGCAGCACGAGGTGGAGGCAGCTCCTCTCTTTGTGGAGACTAAGGAAACAAGCCTTATAAACTAAAGGGTGGACAGCGTTATAAGGTGAGTAGTGAGTGTTGACCAAGGGGTTAAAGAGTATGTCTCTAAACGTGTTATGCACCAGGGAGCCGGTTCAAACTGGAACACTCTGGTGATTTATTTTAAAAGACGTGATGTGTGTGTGTGTGTGTGTGTGTGTGTGTGTGTGTGTGTGTGTGCCTTCACTGTTCTACCAACTCTCTCTCTCTCTCACTCTCTCTCACTCTCTCACTCTCTCTCACTCTGTCACACACACACACACACACACACACACACACACACACACACACACACACACACACACACACACACACACACACACACACACACACACACACACACACACACACACACACACCTTGGGGGAATTAGTTGCTCTTTTGGCTTTAAAAGGTTCATAAAAACACTGCTTGTGAGTGTGTATATATGTTTATACGTGAGAAAGGGTGCCTGCATTGGCTCGGTTTGAATGTAAACACACACACACACACACACACACACAGGAAAACACAGCAACGGAACAACCCGGACGAAGTGTGTGTGTGTGACAGAGAGAGAGGGAGGGTGTGCTCTAGAGAGAGACACTGGTACTATATATATAGTATACTTATATATATATACTTTTTCAAATGAGTGAACTATCCCTTTAGGTCTTGTGTGGGATCTCTTCTTCTGGTCACTTTCTGTTCTTACTGTGTGTGTGTGTGTGTGTGTGTGTGTGTGTGTGTGGGTTTAAGTGTGAGTGTGTGACACAAACAATGGTGGATATTTACCTCAATAACCCCAAACCCTGCTTATAATCTTTAGGGTTAACCTGAAGTGACTCACTAACCCCACATCCTGCTTGGTAGTATAGTCCTCAGGGTTAACCTGAAGTGACTCACTAACCCCACATCCTGCTTGGTAGTATAGTCCTCAGGGTTAACCTGAAGTGACTCACTAACCCCACATCCTGCTTGGTAGTATAGTCCTCAGGGTTAACCTGAAGTGACTCACTAACCCCACATCCTGCTTGGTAGTATAGTCCTCAGGGTTAACCTGAAGTGACTCACTAACCCCACATCCTGCTTGGTAGTATAGTCCTCAGGGTTAACCTGAAGTGACTCACTAACCCCACATCCTGCTTGGTAGTATAGTCCTCAGGGTTAACCTGAAGTGACTCACTAACCCCACATCCTGCTTGGTAGTATAGTCCTCAGGGTTAACCTGAAGTGACTCACTAACCCCACATCCTGCTTGGTAGTATAGTCCTCAGGGTTAACCTGAAGTGACTCACTAACCCCACATCCTGCTTGGTAGTATAGTCCTCAGGGTTAACCTGAAGTGACTCACTAACCCCACATCCTGCTTGGTAGTATAGTCCTCAGGGTTAACCTGAAGTGACTCACTAACCCCACATCCTGCTTGGTAGTATAGTCCTCAGGGTTAACCTGAAGTGACTCACTAACCCCACATCCTGCTTGGTAGTATAGTCCTCAGGGTTAACCTGAAGTGACTCACTAACCCCACATCCTGCTTGGTAGTATAGTCCTCAGGGTTAACCTGAAGTGACTCACTAACCCCACATCCTGCTTGGTAGTATAGTCCTCAGGGTTAACCTGAAGTGACTCACTAACCCCACATCCTGCTTGGTAGTATAGTCCTCAGGGTTAACCTGAAGTGACTCACTAACCCCACATCCTGCTTGGTAGTATAGTCCTCAGGGTTAACCTGAAGTGACTCACTAACCCCACATCCTGCTTGGTAGTATAGTCCTCAGGGTTAACCTGAAGTGACTCACTAACCCCACATCCTGCTTGGTAGTATAGTCCTCAGGGTTAACCTGAAGTGACTCACTAACCCCACATCCTGCTTGGTAGTATAGTCCTCAGGGTTAACCTGAAGTGACTCACTAACCCCACATCCTGCTTGGTAGTATAGTCCTCAGGGTTAACCTGAAGTGACTCACTAACCCCACATCCTGCTTGGTAGTATAGTCCTCAGGGTTAACCTGAAGTGACTCACTAACCCCACATCCTGCTTGGTAGTATAGTCCTCAGGGTTAACCTGAAGTGACTCACTAACCCCACATCCTGCTTGGTAGTATAGTCCTCAGGGTTAACCTGAAGTGACTCACTAACCCCACATCCTGCTTGGTAGTATAGTCCTCAGGGTTAACCTGAAGTGACTCACTAACCCCACATCCTGCTTGGTAGTATAGTCCTCAGGGTTAACCTGAAGTGACTCACTAACCCCACATCCTGCTTGGTAGTATAGTCCTCAGGGTTAACCTGAAGTGACTCACTAACCCCACATCCTGCTTGGTAGTATAGTCCTCAGGGAAGCAGCATGTGAGGCTCACAGCAGGAGTCACCTTGATAACTGAACTGAGATCAGTCTCAGCTTGGTATCTGAAACTGAAGATTCTGCTATTCCCTGAATTCTGTCTTAACATCTCCGGTTAACCTGCAAATCCAGCTTCTTGAAATCGGCTGGGGTCTCCGGTCTGCTATGAATGAGGAGAGAGAGGAGGGGGATCCTACCTCTAAAAGCTCTCTGTCTGGGGAACATGGCCGCCAGAGCAGAGCTAACAGGTGAGAAGAGGATCTCTAAGTGTCTGTGACTGTGGTCCATCTCAGAGCTCAGCAGTGATGTATCAGGACACCATCGTTAGTGTCAGTAAAAGCTGTGTGTGTGTTGTGTTGAAGACCAGAGCAGAAGGAGAGAGCAGACTCCCCTGGACCCAGCTGT
>JANIIK010001267.1:0-2500 GCA_027704905.1 Muraenolepis orangiensis
TTTATTTAACCAGGTGAAAGCCCCTTGAGATCAAAAGATCTCTTTTTCAAGGGTGACCTGCAGCACATTGGTTACACATGGAACATAACAACAACAGAACAACAATAAGGACGACATACAACATCAATTACAGGTACAGTTTACAAACTCTATTTACAGTGACAGGTACCATGAGTATCAAACAGCATGTCACCCAGCCCAGTTTTAAAATGATGCAGGGGAACCAAAGTGCTCAGTTTTAAACATTTTTGCAGACTGTTCCAAGTTAGTGGAGCTGCACAACTAAAAGCTTTCTTCCCTAAGACAGTCCTAGCACTTGGCACATTTAATAAAACCACATCATGAGATCTCAGGCAATAAGTACTTTCAATTCGTCGAGAGATCAGAGAGCAGATATAAGAAGGTAGTTTACCCAGCATGGCTTTGTAGATGAACATGTACCAATGACTGAGCCTCCGTACAGTGAGTGAAGGAAGACCTGCCCTGGCATACAGGGTACAGTGATGAGTAAGTGCTTTACAGTTAGTAACAAATCTCAGAGCACTGTGATAGGCGGCATCTAACTTTTCCAGGTAATGGGCAGGTGCATTCATATAAATCAAATCACCATAGTCCAGCACAGGTAAAAAGGTCACAGTGACTAGCCTTTTCCTGGCTTCAAATGAGAAACAGGACTTGTTTCTAAAAAAGAAACCTAGCCTAACCCTCAGCTTTTTAAGCAGATGAATGACCTGAAGTTTAAAAGAGAGACAATCATCAAGCCAGATACCAAGGTATTTATAACAGGTAACCACGGCGACTACTAGTCCTTGCATAGTAACAATATCCAAAGCAGTCTCTGGAGTCTTTTTAGCTTTTGAAAAGAGCATTACCTTGGTTTTCTCAACATTTAAAAGAAGCTTAAGCTCAGCGAGCTGCATCTGAATAATGTTAAAAGCAGCCTGTAATTTAACAACAGCCTCCTTAATGGAGGGACCTGCACAATACATCACGGTATCATCCGCATAAAAATGTAAAGTAGCTTCATCCACATTTTCACCTAAACTGTTGATATAGATGGAGAATAAAAGTGGACCTAAAACAGAACCTTGGGGAACATGCCGCAGCAACGGGAGCAGCGGATGGTCCTTGATCGCGGCGTCGTCTCGCGGCGTCGTCGTCTCGCGGCGTCGTCTCGCGCTGCCGTCTCGCGCTGTCGTCTCGCGCTGCCGTCTCGCGGCGTCGTCTCGCGCTGCCGTCTCGCGCTGTCGTCTCGCGGCGTCGTCTCGCGCTGCCGTCTCGCGGCGTCGTCTCGCGCTGCCGTCTCGCGCTGCCGTCGTCTCGTTGTCTCTCCCACCCGCGCGCTGAACAGGAACATGGCGGATACTGTGTGCTGGTCTGGGGAAATGGCCCATATCGTGATTCTGCTGTGCCTGTTAACTGTTTTGGACTATGAGAAGATGTCTAGTCATTCTGAGAAGTCTACTGGATTCAGGTCTGTTCTCCCACCCGCAGTGAAATGTAAACACTTTAAATGAACAAGGAAAGGAGAGAGGAAAATAGAGGTGGGAAGAGAAGAGAAGGAGGGAGAGAGGTGGGGAGGAAAAGAGAGGAGGAGTAGGAGGCGGAGAGAAGTGGGGAGGGAGAAGGCGGGAGAGAGAGGTGGGGGAGGGAGGAATGTGGGTGAGGAAAGAGAAGGAGGAAGGGGGAGAGGAAGAGGGAGGAGGAAGAGAGGTGGGGAGGGAGGGAGGGAGGGAGGAGGAAGAGGGAGAGAGGTGGGGAGGGAGGGAGGGAGGAGGAGAAGGAGAAGGAGGGAGAGAGGTGGGGGAGGGAGGAGAAGGAGGGAGGAGGATAGAGGGAGTGAGGGAGGGAGGGAAACTGAGAAGGAGGAAGAGAGGTGGTGAGGGAGATGGAGAAGGAGGGAGAGAGTGGTGGTGGGGGAGGGAGAGAGAGGGAGAGAGAGGTGGAGGAAGAGAGGTGGTGAGGGAGGGAGGGAGGAGGAGGAGAATGGAGAGAGGTGGGGAGGGAAAAGGAGGGAGAGAGGAGAGGACGGAGATAGAGGTAGGGAGGGAGGTGGGGAGGGAGGAGGAGAAGGAGGGAGAGAGGAGGGGACGGAGATAGAGGTAGGGAGGGAGGTGGGGAGGGAGGAGGAGAAGGAGGGAGGGAGAGGAGGGGAGGGAGATTGAGGTATGGAGGGAGGAGGAGAAGGAGGGAGAGAGGTGGGGAGGGAGGAGGTGAGGGAGGAGGAGAAGGAGGGAGGGAGGTGGTTAGGGAGAGAGGTAGGGAGGGAGGAGAAGGAGGGAGGGAGGGTAGGGAGGAGCAGAAGGAGGGAGGGAGGGTAGATGGAGGTGGGGGAGAGGTGGGGAAAGCGGGAGTGGTTACACCCCCCCTGGTGACAGAGGATAGGACAGGCATCCTATCAGGATCAGAGAGCAGGAGTTCACTCAGCACATGTCTGTGGGTCGACCTCCAAGCTGAGGCTCTCTCTCTACTGCACTATACTACACACTGCCATACAAGT
>JANIIK010001267.1:7500-15000 GCA_027704905.1 Muraenolepis orangiensis
ATAACCAGATAAAACATTCAAATAACCAGATAAAACATTCTAATAACCAGATAAAACATTCTGATAACCAGATAAAACATTCTAATAACAGATAAAACATTCTGATAACAGATAAAACATTCTAATAACCGGATAAAACATTCTAATAACCGTATAAAACATTCTAATAACGGATAAAACATTCTAATAACCGGATAAAACATTTTAATAACAGATAAAACATTCTAATAACAGATAAAACATTCTAATAACAGATAAAACATTCTAATAACCAGATAAAACATTCTAATAACGGATAAAACATTCTAATAACAGATAAAACATTCTAATAACAGATAAAACATTCTAATAACCAGATAAAACATTCTAATAACAGATAAAACATTCTGATAACCAGATAAAACATGCTAATAACCAGATAAAACTTTATAATAACCGGTTAAAACATTATAATAACAGATAAAACATTCTGATAACCAGATAAAACATTATAATAACCAGATAAAACATTCTAATAACAGATAAAACATTATAATAACCCGATAAAACATTATAATAACCAGATAAAACATTCTACTAACCAGATAAAACATGCTAATAACAGATAAAATATTCTAATAACCAGATAAAACATTCTAATAACCAGATAAAACATTCTATAACCAGATAAAACATTATAATAACCCGATAAAACACTCTAATAACCAGATAAAACATTCTACTAACCAGATAAAACATGCTAATAACAGATAAAATATTCTAATAACCAGATAAAACATTCTAATAACCAGATAAAACATTCTAATAACCAGATAAAACATTCTAATAACCAGATAAACATTCTAATAACGGATAAAACATTCTAATAACAGATAAAACATTCTAATAACAGATAAAACATTCTAATAACCAGATAAAACATTCTAATAACAGATAAAACATTCTGATAACCAGATAAAACATGCTAATAACCAGATAAAACTTTATAATAACCGGTTAAAACATTATAATAACAGATAAAACATTCTGATAACCAGATAAAACATTATAATAACCAGATAAAACATTCTAATAACAGATAAAACATTATAATAACCCGATAAAACATTATAATAACCAGATAAAACATTCTACTAACCAGATAAAACATGCTAATAACAGATAAAATATTCTAATAACCAGATAAAACATTCTAATAACCAGATAAAACATTCTTATAACCAGATAAAACATTATAATAACCCGATAAAACACTCTAATAACCAGATAAAACATTCTACTAACCAGATAAAACATGCTAATAACAGATAAAATATTCTAATAACCAGATAAAACATTCTAATAACCAGATAAAACATTCTAATAACCAGATAAAACATTCTAATAACCAGATTAAACATTCTAATAACCAGATAAAACATTCTAATAACCAGATTAAACATTCTAATAACGGATAAAACATTCTAATAACCAGATAAAACATTCTGATAACAGATAAAACATTCTAATAACCAGATAAAACATTCTGATAACAGATAAAACATTCTGATAACAGATAAAACATTCTAATAAATGATCAATAACAAAACATTTAAAGTGCTCATATTTTCAGGTTTATTTTATAAAACCTAAAGTTAGAAAGAGAATTCATCTTCTTGGAAAACATGTTTCATAATAATTTGGCCGCATACTCGACCCTGTAATCCTATGGCCCCATACTCCAGTCTAGTGTAGTGGTTTGACCTGAATATAAATATTACCTAAATATATACATATATATACATATATACATATATATATATATGTATGTATATATATATATTTATATATATATATATGTATGTATGTATGTACGTATGTATAAATATATATATATATATACATATCATACATGCCCAGGTCCCACAGTATACGTATACGTATATATATATATATATATATATATATATATATATATATATATATATATATATATATATATATATATATATATATATATATATACATGTGTACACTATAGCCTTAGTGTGACACACATCCCCATGGACACTTCATCCCCCTGGATACTTCATCCCCCTGGTCACTTCATCCCCCTGGACACTTCATCCTCCTGGACACTTCATCCCTCTGGACACACATCCCCCTGGACACTTCATCCTCCTGGACACTTCATCCTCCTGGACACTTCATCCCCCTGGAAACTTCATCCCTCTGGACACTTCATCCCCATGGACACTTCATCCCTCTGGATACTTCATCCCCCTGGTCACTTCATCCCCCTGGACACTTCATCCTCCTGGACACTTCATCCCCCTGGACACTTCATCCCCATGGACACTTCATCCCCCTGGACACTTCATCCCTCTGGACACTTCATCCCCATGGACACTTCATCCCTCTGGACACTTCATTCCCATGGACACTTCATCCCCCTGGACACTTCATCCCCCTGGACACTTCATCCCTCTGGACACTTCATCCCCCTGGATACTTCATCCCCCTGGTCACTTCATCCCCCTGGACACACATCCCCCTGGACACTTCATCCCCCTGGACACTTCATCCCCCTGGACACACATCCACCTGGACACTTCATCCTCCTGGACACTTCATCCCCCTGGTCACTTCATCCCCCTGGACACACATCCCCCTGGATACTTCATCCCCCTGGTCACTTCATCCCCCTGGACACACATCCCCCTGGACACTTCATCCCCCTGGTCACTTCATCCCCCTGGACACATATCCCCATGGACACTTCATTCCCCTGGATACTTCATCCATGCGGATCGCTGTTGGGCACGGACAAGTACCTCAGGTTGTTGGCTGAGTTCCCGGACCTGACGCAGCCCACTTTCTCTGCGCCCACCACCAAGCATGGGGTGGAGCACCACGTCACCACTGAGGGACCCCCGGTCTACGCCAGGGCCCGGCAGTTGAACCCTTCTAAACTCGCAGTAGAAGGTAGAGGCTGTCGCGGCGTTTCCTCGCCCGCACACGGCCCGGTCACTCCGTGGGTTCCTAGGGATGGTGACCTTCTACCACCGTTTATGCGGCCGCTGTATGAGGCATTGAAAGGTAAGGCCCCCATCCAGGAGATCGACTGGACGACGGAGGCTGAGGTTGCCTTTATGGAGGTCAAGACCGCGCTGGCTCAGGCGGCCTTGCTGGCGCATCCGTCACCCACAGCCCCCATCTCCATTATCACTGATGCATTCGACTACGGCGTCGGTGCGGTGCATGAGCAGTGGGTGGACGGCGCCTGGCAACCACTTGCCTTTTTCAGCCGCCAGCTAACGCCCAGGGAACGCAGGTACAGCGCTTTTGACCGGGAGCTCCTTGGACTCTGGCTGACCGTGCGGCACTTCCGATTTTTGCTGGAAGGCCGTGAATTTACGGCGTTTGTTGACCACAAGCCGCTCACATTCGCCATGTCCAAGGTGGCGGAGCCTTGGTCTGCTCGCCAGCAACGACAGCTTTCCTACATCTCGGAGTTCACCACGGACATCCAGCACGTGGCTGGTAAGTCAAACCTGGTCGCAGATTGCCTATCCAGGGTCGTCATCGGAGCCGTCCAGTTGGGCCTCGACTATACCCGCATGGCAATGGACCAGGTCACTGACCCCAGCGTCCAGGCCCTGAAGGGGCTGATGTGGGGCTGCGCCTGGAGGATGTGGTTTTCGGCGACGCAGGCGTTGTTCTCCTGTGTGACGTCTCCACGGGCCAGCCGCGCCCGGTCGTTCCCACCAGCTGGAGGCGTTCCGTGTTTGAGGCGGTTCACAACCTGTCGCACCCCGGCGAGAAACCTTCGGTGCTGATGGTGGCCGCAAAATTCGTCTGGCGGGGGCTCAAAAAGGACGTGAGGGCTTGGGCCGGCACGTGTGTGGCTTGCCAGCGTGCTAAGGTGCACCGCTACACGAAGGCCCCCCTGGAGAAATTCCTGGTGCCTGAGAGGAGGTTTGACCACGTCAACATCGATCTGGTTGGTCCATTACCCTCCTCCCAGGGTTTTTCCTACCTCCTAACTATGGTGGACAGGATGACCCGTTGGCCGGAGGCGGTCCCACTCGCGTCGACAGCGGCGGCTGACATAGCCCGGGCCTTCATTGCGGCATGGGTGTGTCGTTTCGGCACCCCTTCGGACATTTCCTCGGACCGTGGTTCCCAGTTCACATCCGAGCTCTGGAACGCTGTGGCCGGGGGTTTGGGGGTTAAGCTCCACCGGACAACCGCTTATCACCCTCAGGCCAACGGTCTCTGTGAGCGTTTCCACCGCTCCATGAAGGCGGCCCTCAGAGCCGGGCTGACGGACGGTAATTGGGTCGACAAGCTGCCTTGGGTTATGCTGGGCCTGATGACCGCGCCTAAGGAGGATCTGCGGTGTTCCACGGCTGAGATGGTGTACGGTCAGCCGCTGAGGGTTCCAGGGGATTTCCTTCCCAACGCATCGGCCCCCTGGTCGGCGACGGCCCAGCGAGTTTTAGTGCAGGACGCCGCTAAGGTTTTTGCTCCAATCCCCACTGCTCAAGGTCAAGGTCAAGGTCACCTTTATTTATATAGCACATTTTAAAATCAACTGAAGTTGCACCAAAGTGCTTTACAGTATACAGAAACAGACAAAATACAAAATACCATATAAAATGCACAAGTCAATGCAATACAATAAAATAAATAATAAAAATACTATATAAAATGCACAAGTCAATGCAATACAATACAATAAATAGTCACAACACGACCAGGGTGTACAGCTTAACAAACCTCAAAACGCCAAAGAAAACAAATGAGTTTTCAGCCGTGACTTAAACATCCCTAGGGTCTGGGCAGACCCAATTTGTAGTGGCAGACTGTTCCACAACTTTGGGGCAGCCACCGCAAATGCTCGGTCGCCTTTAGTTTTTAGCCTACATTTACATTTACATTTAGGGCATTTGGCAGACGCTTTTATCCAAAGCGACTTACAAGGTGTACATTAGTTGAAGCAGACAATAGCATAACACTGGGGTACGCAAACATATAAATTCAGCTGTTCACAAGTATTCATATTGACAAGATGAATAACACAATTTCGTACTGCTAGGTCACCTGCTTAAGTAGCTGTGATAAGAGCGTGTTAACAACATTAAGGACATACACTTGCTAACATATACAACATGCTAAGAGCTATTAATGTCAGGACTTAAGCAAGTTTAGGGGTTTCACAAAGGAGAGTCCAGGTGGACTCTGAACAGGTGGGTCTTGAGTCTCTTGCGGAAGCTGGCGAGGGACTCTGCCGTCCTGACATGAGACGGGAGTTCATTCCACCACTGTGGGGCCAGAGCCGTGAAGAGCTGGGTTTTGGACGAGCGATGTTTGGTTGACCTTAGTGAAGGTCGAACAAGTCGCCTGGCAGAAGTTGAGCGGAGCGCTCTGGCTGGGATGTAGGGTTTGACCAACGCCTGGAGGTAGGCCGGGGCAGTTCCATTGACTGCCCTAAAGGTCAGCACCAGAATCTTGAATTTGATGCGAGCATTTACCGGAAGCCAGTGGAGTTCGCGGAAGAGAGGGGTCACGTGGGAGAATTTCGGTAGGTTGAATACCAGGCGTGCTGCTGCGTTCTGGATGCGTTGGAGGGGCTTGGTTGCAGAGGCGGGGAGTCCCGCCAGGAGAGAGTTGCAGTAGTCGAGGCGGGTGATGACGAGCGCTTGGACCAGGATCTGGGCCGCTTCACGTGTGAGGAAGGGCCGGATCCTGCGGATGTTGTAGAGGGCAATTCTGCAAGATCGGGCCACCGCGGTGACGTTGGCATTGCAGGACAGCTGGTCATCTACCACCACACCAAGGTCTCTTGTTGTGGTTGAGGGGGAGACTTGGGTGTTCTCGATGGTGACCAGTAGGTCCATCTGAGGGCAGTCTTTCCCCGGTATGAAGAGGAGCTCAGTCTTGTCAAGGTTGAGCTTCAGGTGGTTGGCGGCTGTCCATCTGCTGATGTCGGCCAGGCATTTCGAGATGCGTGTTGCTATTTGGGTTTCTGAGGGGGGAAAGGAGAGAAACAGTTGAGTGTCATCCGCATAGCAGTGATAGGAGAAGCCATGAGATGCGATTACAGAGCCTAGCGATTTAGTGTAAAGAGAAAACAGAAGGGGTCCCAATACTGAGCCTTGAGGAACTCCGGTGTCCAGGGTGCAGGGTTTGGACAGGGAACCGTTCCATGTGACCTGATAAGTCCGATCTGCAAGGTAGGAGGTGAACCAGGATAACGCAGTTCCAGCGATTCCAAGCTCGGCGAGAGTGGAGAGGAGGATCTGGTGGTTCACTGTGTCGAACGCCGCAGACAGGTCGAGAAGGATCAGTACCGATGAGAGGGACGAGCTTCTGGCATCACGAAGAGACTCTGTCACTGCGAGCAGTGCCGTCTCCGTGGAGTGCGCAGCCTTGAAGCCTGACTGGTGAGGGTCGAGGAGGTTGTTCTGGGAGAGATAGGAAGAAAGTTGTGAGGAGACAGCCCGTTCAAGGGTTTTGGACAGGAATGATAGGAGAGATACCGGTCTGTAGTTTTGGACATCAGTGATGTCTAGGGATGGTTTCTTGAGGAGCGGCTTGATTCTGGCAGTCTTGAAGGCTGCCGGAAACAGGCCTGCCTCAAGGGAGATGTTGATTTGGGATGTAAGGAAGGGAAGGATATCGCCCGAGATGTCCTGGAGAAGAGAGGAAGGGATTGGGTCGAGGGGGCAGGTGGTAGGGTGGTTAGATGTCACCAGTTTGTTAACTTCATCGGGGGAGAGGGGGTTGAAGCAGGTAAGGTTAGTGGGGGTGGGAGAGGAGGGAGGGAGGAAAGCGTGGGGGTGAAGGAGGAGGTAATGTCGTTCACCTTCTTCGTAAAGAAGGTGACAAAGTCATCAGCTGAGAGGGAGGAGGGAGGGGGAGGGGAGGGGGGGTTGAGGAGGGAAGAGAACATGGAGAAAAGTTTCCTTGGGTTAGAGGCAGAAGCGTTTATTTTTGTACGGTAGAAGGCAGATTTAGCAGCCGATACCGTGGAGGTGAAGCCAGCGAGGAGACGGAGGTAGTGAGCGAGGTCATCAGAGGAGTCCGATTTCCTCCATTTTCGCCTAGACCTTGGGACATCTAAAAGTACCTCCTTTGATGACCTCAGTGCTCTAACTGGGGTGCGAACATGGAGAAGTTCAGCTAGGTACTGAGGGGCCAGACCATTTAATGCCTTGAAGACAAACAACATCATTTTAAAATCAATCCTGAAGCGAACAGGAAGCCAGTGCAGGGAAACCAGCAGCGGTGTAATGTGGCCACGCTTCTTTGTGCCGGTCAAGAGGCGCGCAGCAGCGTTAGCACTAGCTGCAGGCGTCGTAGGGAGAGCTGGTCTAGACCCACATACAGACCATTACAATAGTCCAACCTGGACGAAATAAAAGCATGGATAACCCTCTCGAGGTCATTGCGAGAGAGGTAGGGCTTTATTTTGGACAGGAGCCTCAACTGGAAAAAGGAGCCTTTTACTACAGA
>JANIIK010001267.1:20000-21746 GCA_027704905.1 Muraenolepis orangiensis
CACACACACACATAGAAGTATACTGTTATGACCCTGGCCTCGGGGGACCAGGGAACATAGCAAAAAGACAGGGGAGACGCAGGTTAACAATAAATTAGTGTTTATTAAATAATCAAAAGTAACTAAACAAACCAGGGATGAACCGATGAGGTGTGGACATCAGTAAAGTCAGTAGTGTAATGGGTGTATGCGTGAGTGGATTGTGTGTAGTGTGTGTGTAGAAGTGAGATGAGCTGGAGCAGAGCTAGAGAGGACTGGGGAGACAGGCTTCTATAGGGCTGGAGCAGAGCTAGAGAGGACTGGGGAGACAGGCTTCTATAGGGCTGGAGCAGAGCTAGAGAGGACTGGGGAGACAGGCTTCTATAGGGCTGGAGCAGAGCCAGAGAGGACTGGGGAGACAGGCTTCTATAGGGCTGGAGCAGAGCTAGAGAGGACTGGGGAGACAGGCTTCTATAGGGCTGGAGCAGAGCCAGAGAGGACTGGGGAGACAGGCTTCTATAGGGCTGGAGCAGAGCAGAGAGGACTGGGGAGACAGGCTTCTATAGGGCTGGAGCAGAGCTAGAGAGGACTGGGGAGACAGGCTTCTATAGGGCTGGAGCAGAGCCAGAGAGGACTGGGGAGACAGGCTTCTATAGGGCTGGAGCAGAGCTAGAGAGGACTGGGGAGACAGGCTTCTATAGGGCTGGAGCAGAGCTAGAGAGGACTGGGGAGACAGGCTTCTATAGGGCTGGAGCAGAGCCAGAGAGGACTGGGGAGACAGGCTTCTATAGGGCTGGAGCAGAGCTAGAGAGGACTGGGGAGACAGGCTTCTATAGGGCTGGAGCAGAGCTAGAGAGGACTGGGGAGACAGGCTTCTATAGGGCTGGAGCAGAGCTAGAGAGGACTGGGGAGACAGGCTTCTATAGGGCTGGAGCAGAGCTAGAGAGGACTGGGGAGACAGGCTTCTATAGGGCTGGAGCAGAGCCAGAGAGGACTGGGGAGACAGGCTTCTATAGGGCTGGAGCAGAGCTAGAGAGGACTGGGGAGACAGGCTTCTATAGGGCTGGAGCAGAGCCAGAGAGGACTGGGGAGACAGGCTTCTATAGGGCTGGAGCAGAGCTAGAGAGGACTGGGGAGACAGGCTTCTATAGGGCTGGAGCAGAGCCAGAGAGGACTGGGGAGACAGGCTTCTATAGGGCTGGAGCAGAGCTAGAGAGGACTGGGGAGACAGGCTTCTATAGGGCTGGAGCAGAGCCAGAGAGGACTGGGGAGACAGGCTTCTATAGGGCTGGAGCAGAGCTAGAGAGGACTGGGGAGACAGGCTTCTATAGGGCTGGAGCAGAGCTAGAGAGGACTGGGGAGACAGGCTTCTATAGGGCTGGAGCCAGAGAGGACTGGGGAGACAGGCTTCTATAGGGCTGGAGCACCCGGCCCAGGTGCTCCCAATTAGGCTGATCACCATCAGCTCACTGCTCCCCAAGTCCTAGAAACCAATGAGAGATAACTGAACACAAAGCAAACCATACACCCTAAGAGTGACATAACATACTATACAGGGAACCCTCACAATACACACACACCCCCACACACACACATACTGTATATAGAAAAACACACACACATATCTAGAGAAAAAAACACACAAGAGTGCATGCACACACACACACATAGAAATACACAAACGCATTTATAGAAACATACACATATACATATACACACACATATATAAATGTACACACACACACTTATTTATTTACATATATACAC
>JANIIK010001268.1:0-10925 GCA_027704905.1 Muraenolepis orangiensis
TGGAGAGGAGGATGACCTGAATCTAGGGCTTTACGAGTGGAGGCGTGTCTCCAGATAACATAACAGCCTCAACCATCCACTTCCTGCTGAACTTTGGAACTCTTTGGTGACTCACTTTACGATTCAGCCAGTTACCAAGATAGTGTCAGTGACAGTTCCACGTTTATCTCTGAACCCTGACTGCTGCTGACTAAACACACCATCTGTTGAGAGGTGAGCTGATTATTAACTAAGGACTCCAGGATATGAGCAAGAAGGGACAATGTGGAAATTGGCCAATAGTTATTGAGGTCATTTTTATTACACCTTTATCCAGTGGGACTACATGTGACAGGACTATATTCTACATGACTTATTTCCAGACTAAAGGATCAGAAGAGATAGCTTGAAGTCCTTCCTGAACCAGACAGTGAATGAAGGCCTGTAGAGTGAACTGAGAGGTCTGGTTTAAGGAGGGATCATGAGCCAGTACTTCATGGTGAGGAGGTAAAGGGGGTGGGGGAGGAGAGGAGGTGAGGAGGTGAGGGAGGTGGGGGAGGAGAGGAGGTAAAGGGGGTGGGGGAGGAGAAGGGTGAGGAGGTGAGGAGGTGAGGAGGTGAGGGAGGTGAGGAGGTGAGGGAGAAGAGGAGTTGGGGAGGTGAGGGTGGTGGGGAGGTGAGGAGGTAAAGGGGGTGGGGGAGGAGAAGAGGTGAGGAGGTGAGGAGGTGAGGAGGTGAGGGAGGTGAGGAGGTGAGGGAGAAGAGGAGTTGGGGGAGGTGAGGGTGGTGGGGGAGGTGAGGAGGTAAAGGGGGTGGGGGAGGAGAAGAGGTGAGGAGGTGAGGGAGGTGGGGAGGTGAGGAGGTGAGGAGGTGAAGGAGGTGAGGAGGTGAGGAGGTGAGGGAGGTGAGGAGGAGAGGGAGGTTGGCCGCTCCCTCTTCCTCGTGACCAGCCCACAGTCCTATAGAACATTCAGTTCTATAGGACTGTCAGTTGGTTTGTTTACGTGGTTCCATGTCCAATAAACGTCCCGTTTGGACTTTGAATTCACCTCCGACTCCCGTCTCTCAGCACTACAGGGTGTGTCTCAATATGGGTTTGTGTGTGTATTTATAAATGTGTGTGTGTTTCTATAAGTGTGTGTGTATTTAAATGTGTGTTTTTGTATTTATAAATGTGTGTGTTTTAAAAAGTGTGTGTGTGTATTTCTATAAATGTATGTTTGTGTATTTAAAAATGTGTGTGTGTTTCTTTAAGTGTGTGTGTTCTTATATAAGTGTGTGTGTATTTATAAATGTGTGTATTTCTATAAGTATGTGTGTGTGTGTATTTATAAATGTGTGTGTGTTTCTATAAATGTGTGTGTATTTAAATGTGTGTTTGTGTATTTATAAATGTGTGTGTTTCTATATGTGTGTGTATTTATAAATGTGTGTATTTATATAAATGTGTGTGTATTTCAATGTGTGTTTGTGTATTTTTAAATGTGTGTGTATTTATATAAGTGTGTATGTATTTATAAGTGTGTGTGTGCATTTATAAATGTGTGTGTATTTTAATGTGTTTGTGTATATATAAATGCGTGTGTTTCGATAAGTGTGTGTGTTCTTCTATAAGTGTGTGCATTTATAAGTGTGTGTGTGTATTTATAAATGTGTGTGTGTTTCTATAATTGTGTGTGTGTGTTTGTGTGAGTCTAAGGTGGGGGAGGTGAGGAAGTCGGGGAGTGAGGATGTGGGGGAGGTTAGGGAGGTGAGGAGATGGGGAAGGTGAGGACTAGAGGGAGGTGAGGAGGTGAGGAGCTGGGGAGTTGAGGAGGTGAGGCGGTTGGGGAGGTTAGGGAGGTGAAGAGATGAGAAGGTGAGGAGGTGGGGGAGGTGAGGAGGTAAAGGGGGTGGGGGAGGTGAGGAGGTGGGGGAGGTGAGGAGGTGAGGACGTGGGGAGGTGAGGAGGTGAAGAGATGAGGAGGTGAGGAGGTGGGGGAGGTGAGGAGGTAAAGGGGGTGGGGGAGGAGAGGAGGTAAAGGGGGTGGGGGAGGAGAGGAGGTGAGGAGGTGAGGGAGGTGGGGGAGGAGAGGAGTGAGGAGGTGGGGAGGTGAGGAGGTGGGGGAGGTGAGGAGGTAAAATGGGTGGGGGAGGAGAGGAGGTGAGGAGGTGAGGGAGGTGGGGGAGGAGAGGGGTGAGGAGGTGGGGGAGGTGAGGAGGTGAGGGATGTGAGGAGGTGAGGGAGAAGAGGAGTTGGGGGAGGTGAGGGAGGTGAGGAGGTGAGGGAGGTGGGGGAGGTGAGGGAGGTGAGGGAGGTGGGGAGGTGAGGGTGGTGGAGGAGGTGAGGAGGAGAGGGAGGTTGGCCGCTCCCTCTTCCTCCTGACCAGCACACAGTCCTATATAACATTCAGTTCTATAGGACTGTCAGTTGGTTTGTTTACGTGGTTCCATGTCCAATAAACGTCCCGTTTGGACTTTGAATTCACCTCCGACTCCCGTCTCTCAGCACTACAGGGTGTGTGTGTTTCAATATGGGTTTGTGTGTGTTTTTATAAATGTGTGTGTGTTTCTATAAGTGTGTGTATTTAAATGTGTGTTTGTGTATTTATAAATGTGTGTGTATTTAAATGTGTGTTTGTGTGTTAATAAATGTGTGTGTTTCTATAAGTGTGTGTGTGTATTTCTATAAGTGTGTGTGTGTGTATTTCTATAAGTGTGTGTGTGTGTGTATTTCTATAAGTGTGTGTGTGTGTGTATTTTTTAAATGTGTGTATTTCTATAAATGTGTGTGTATTTAAATGTGTGTTTGTGAATTTATAAATGTGTGTGTTTAAGTGTGTGTATTCTTATATAATTGTGTGTGTATTTATAAATGTGTGTGTATTTCTAGAAGTGTGTATGTGTATTTTTAAATGTGTGTGAGTTTCTATAAATGTGTGTGTATTTAAATGTGTGTTTGTGTATTTATAAATGTGTGTGTTTCTATAAGTGTGTGTGTATTTATATAAATGTGTGTGTGTGTGTGTATCTTCTTTGCGGCCGTGTTCCGGGGCAGCGGGTTGAGGCGGTCCACGCCAACAGAACCCATCAAATCATGGGGAAGGCGGGCTCTGTTCCGGGGGTGGAACCTGATTGGTCGGCGGTGGTCGAACCTGATTGGTCGGTGGTGGTGTCAGAGAGGAGGAGGCTGTGCTAGCTGTGGAGCATCATGGACAGTGACTCTCAGCCTCTCCACCGGGTGCTGTCCTCATACAGGAGCAGCTTCAGCTACAGACTGTTAGCACCCAGATGCTACAGACTGTTAGCACCCAGATGCTACAGACTGTTAGCACCCAGATGCTATAGACTGTTAGCACCCAGATGCTACAGACTGTTAGCACCCAGATGCTACAGACTGTTAGCACCCAGATGCTACAGACTGTTAGCACCCAGATGCTACAAAACGCCACAGGAAGTCCTTTCTCCTGGTGGCTATAAGACTTTACAATGGATCCACCTCAGGTCGTAAGAGGGACAGAGGAGGCCCAGTGACCTGAGGTCCTCCTCTCTCTCTCTCTCTCTCTCTCTCTCTCTCTCTCTCTCTCTCTCTCTCTCTCTCTCTCTCTCTCTCTATTTGTTTTACTTGTTGAACATTGCACTTTATCTGTAATACTCCTCATCCCATCTTATTTTATCATATTTTAATTTCCTCTCTATGGATTGCGATTGTTGCACAACAATTTCCCTCAGGATAAATAAAGTCCATGTATCTATCTATCTACCTCTCCTCCCTCCCCCACATCTCTCCCTCCTTCTCCTCCCACCTCCCCCACATCTCTCCCTCCTTCTCCTTCCTCCCCCACCTCTTTCTCCTTCCTTCTCCTCCTCCCTCGCCACTTCTCTCTCTCCCTTTCTTCTCTCCCTCTCTCTCTTCTTCTCCTCCTCCCTCGCCACCTCTCTCCCTCCTCCCTCTTCCTCTACCTCTCTATCGTCCTCGCTCCTTCTCCCCCCTCCCCCAAATCTCTCCCTCCTTCTCCTCCCTCCTCCACCTTTCTCTCCCTCCTTCTTCTCCTCCTTCCCTCCCTCTATCCTCCTCCCTCCTTCCCCTCCCCCACCACCTCTCTTCCTCCCTCCCTCTATCCTCTCTCCCTCCTTCTACTGCTCCCTCCCTCCCTCACAACCTCTCTCCCTCCTCCTCCCTTTCCCTCCCTCCCTCTTTCCTCCTCCCTCCCCCACCTCTCCCTCCTTCTTCTCCTTCTTCCTCCCCACTTCTCTCCCTCCTTCTCCTCCCTCACCACCTCTCTTCCTCCTCCTCCCTCTCCCTCTCTCCCTCTATCCTCCTTCCTTCTTCTCCTCCGCACCTTTGTCCCTCCTCCTCCTCCTCCTCCTCCTCCTCCCTCCCTCCCTTGATAAGCAGCCTCATATCTTAAGATTTGTTAATCATTCATCAGACAGCTTCATACCAATATACTGACAATGAACACATGTAAGTTGGTGTGTATGTACATAAATGTGTGTGTGTGTGTACTTCTTTATGTTTGTGTGTGTCTGTACGTGTGTGCGTGTGTGTGTGTGTGTGTTAGAGAGAGAGAGATGTGTGTGTGTGCGTGTGTGTGTCTGTTAGAGAGAGCGATATGTGTGTGTGGGTGGGTGTGTTTGTTAGAAAGAGAGATATGTGTGTGTGTGTGTGTGTGTGTATGTATTTTAAGATGTGCGTTTGTGTGTGTCTGTATGTATGTGTATTACAATATGTGTATGTATTTATGAATATGTGTGTTTGTGTGTGTATTTTTATGTATGTGTATATAAATAAGTGTGTTTGTGAGCATTTATATATGTGTGTGCGTGTGTGTATATGTATATAAACATTTATATACATATACACATATATGTATATGACAGAGACGTAGTCAGGGACAGGCGGTAGATCGGAAACCGATCGGGAACCGGTCAGGGACAGGCAGGTGATCAGGAACCAGGCAGGGACAGGCAGAGGCGTAGTCAGGGACAGGCAGGTGATCAGGAACCAGGCAGGGACAGGCAGAGGCGTAGTCAGGGACAGGCAGGTGACCAGGAACCAGGCAGGGACAGGCAGAGACGTAGTCAGGGACAGGCAGGTGATCAGGAACCAGGCAGGGACAGGCAGGTGATCAGGAACCAGGCAGGGACAGGCAGAGGCGTAGTCAGGGACAGGCAGGTGATCAGGAACCAGGCAGGGACAGGCAGAGGCGTAGTCAGGGACAGGCAGGTGACCAGGAACCAGGCAGGGACAGGCAGAGACGTAGTCAGGGACAGGCAGGTGATCAGGAACCAGGCAGGGACAGGCAGGTGATCAGGAACCAGGCAGGGACAGGCAGAGGCGTAGTCAGGGACAGGCAGGTGATCAGGAACCAGGCAGGGACAGACAGAGACGTAGTCAGGGACAGGCAGGTGGTCAGGAACCAGGCAGGGACAGGCAGAGGCGTAGTCAGGGACAGGCAGGTGATCAGGAACCAGGCAGGGACAGGCAGAGACGTAGTCAGGGACAGGCAGGTGGTCAGGAACCAGGCAGGGACAGGCAGAGGCGTAGTCAGGGACAGGCAGGTGATCAGGAACCAGGCAGGGACAGGCAGAGACGTAGTCAGGGACAGGCAGGTGGTCAGGAACCAGGCAGGGACAGACAGAGACGTAGTCAGGGACAGGCAGGTGGTCAGGAACCAGGCAGGGACAGACAGAGACGTAGTCAGGGACAGGCAGGTGGTCAGGAACCAGGCAGGGACAGGCAGAGGCGTAGTCAGGGACAGGCAGGTGATCAGGAACCAGGCAGGGACAGGCAGAGACGTAGTCAGGGACAGGCAGGTGACCAGGAACCAGGCAGGGACAGACAGAGACGTAGTCAGGGACAGGCAGGTGGTCAGGAACCAGGCAGGGACAGGCAGAGGCGTAGTCAGGGACAGGCAGGTGATCAGGAACCAGGCAGGGACAGGCAGAGACGTAGTCAGGGACAGGCAGGTGACCAGGAACCAGGCAGGGACAGACAGAGACGTAGTCAGGGACAGGCAGGTGATCAGGAACCAGGCAGGGACAGACAGAGACGTAGTCAGGGACAGGCAGGTGGTCAGGAACCAGGCAGGGACAGGCAGAGGCGTAGTCAGGGACAGGCAGGTGATCAGGAACCAGGCAGGGACAGGCAGAGACGTAGTCAGGGACAGGCAGGTGACCAGGAACCAGGCAGGGACAGGCAGAGACGTAGTCAGGGACAGGAGGTGATCAGGAACCAGGCAGGGACAGGCAGAGACGTAGTCAGGGACAGGCAGGTGATCAGGAACCAGGCAGGGACAGGCAGAGGCGTAGTCAGGGACAGGCAGGTGATCAGGAACCAGGCAGGGACAGGCAGAGACGTAGTCAGGGACAGGAGGTGATCAGGAACCAGGCAGGGACAGGCAGAGACGTAGTCAGGGACAGGCAGGTGATCAGGAACCAGGCAGGGACAGGCAGAGACGTAGTCAGGGACAGGCAGGTGATCAGGAACCAGGCAGGGACAGGCAGAGACGTAGTCAGGGACAGGAGGTGATCAGGAACCAGGCAGGGACAGGCAGAGACGTAGTCAGGGACAGGAGGTGATCAGGAACCAGGCAGGGACAGGCAGAGACGTAGTCAGGGACAGGCAGGTGATCAGGAACCAGGCAGGGACAGGCAGAGGCGTAGTCAGGGACAGGCAGGTGATCAGGAACCAGGCAGGGACAGGCAGAGGCGTAGTCAGGGACAGGCAGGTGATCAGGAACCAGTGAGGGACAGGCAGGTGATCAGGAACGCTGGAGAGTCTGTGTCATCAGGAACAATCTGGTAAAGTCTGAGTGTGCGGGGTAGGCTTTAATAGGCAGGTTGATTCTAATGTGCTGCAGGTGTGGGGGAGACGTGAATGAGGGTTGATGCTGCCCTCTAGTGGAGACAGGGTGAATAACCATTGTGACAGTGTGTGTATATACAGTATGTACAGTATATAAGTAAGTGTGTGTGTGTGTGTGTGTGTGTGTGTGTGTGTGCGCACTTCTATATGTGTGTGTGTACTTCTATATGCTTGTATGTGTATTCTAAGTTTCTATGTGTGTGTGTGTGTGTGGATGCATGCATGCGTGTGCATGTGTGTGTGTGTTCTATATGTGTATGCATGTGTGTCTTTATGTATATACATATGAAATGAAAAGTGCGCTTATAAATAAAATGTATTAATATTATTATTATTAATATTATATGTGTGTGTGTGTGTGTGTGTGTGCATAAAGGTGTGTGTTATTCATCTTGTTAATATGAATACTTGTGAACTGCTCTATTTGTATGTTTGCGTACCTCAGTGTTATGCTATTGTCTGCTTCAACTAATGTAAGTAAGTCGCTTTGGATAAAAGCGTCTGCCAAATGCCCTAAATGTAAAGGTGAATGTAAATGTGAGTATATTTATATAAGTGTGTGTGTGTGTGTGTGTGTGTGTATATACATATGGTGTGTGTGTTTTTTTTGTGTTGTATGTGTGTGAATTTCTATATGTGTGGGTTTTTATATATGCGTGTGTGTGTGTGTGTGTATGTGTGTGTGTGTGTGTGTGTGTGTGTGTGTGTGTGTATTTGTGGTTCTATGTGTGTGTGTCTGTGTATTTCTATGTGTGTGTGTATGTATTGTTTCTATGTGTATGTGTGCGTATGTGTCTTTATTTATAAATGTGTGTGTGTTTGTGTATTTCTGTGTGTGTGTGTGTGTGTGTGCGTTTGTATGTGTATATACATATAGAAAAATGTGTGTGTGTATTTGTATATGTGTGTGTGTATGTGTTTCTGTGTGTGTGTGTGTGTGTGAATTGATATATGTGTGGGTATTTATATATGTGTGTGTGTGTATACTGTATATGTGTGCGTGGGTTATTATATAAATGTGTGTGTATGTGTGGTTCTATGTATGTGTGTCTGTGTATTTCTATGTGTGTGTATGTATTTTTTCTATGTGTGTGCGTGTATTGTGTCTTTATTCATAAATGTGTGTGTGTATTGCTGTGTGTGTTTGTGTGTGTATTTCTGTGTTTTTGTGTGTGTGTTTGTGTGTGTGTTTGTAAATGCATCTGTGTATGTGTGTGCACGTGTGTGTGTGTGTTAAGAAAATAATTTGAAAACATTGCATTCGTCTTCATGATGTGTGTGTGTATGTGTGTGTGTGTGTGTGTGTGATTGTGTGTGTGCACGTGTGTGCGTGTGTGTGTGTGTGTGTGTGTGCACGTGTGTGTGTGTGTGTGTGTTAAGAAAATCATTTATTGCTTGTATTGTATACACAAGTGTACTCATGTGTCTCTTGAATTCCCTGTCATAGTCTAACAAGCAACACATGTTGGGCCCCAGGTGTCCTGGTGAGTCCCGGTGAGAGCCTGTGGTGACCCATCGGTGCCCTACCTCCTATCTCTCCCTCATACCGCTCTACAGCTAAACCCTACCTCCTATCTCTCCCTCATACTGCTCTACAGCTAAACCCTGCCTCCTATCTCTCTCTCATACTGCTTTACAGCTAAACCCTGCCTCCTATCTCTCCCTCATACTGCTCTACAGCTAAACCCTGCCTCCTATCTCTCCCTCATACTGCTCTACAGCTAAACCCTGCCTCCTATCTCTCTCTCATACTGCTCTACAGCTAAACCCTGCCTCCTATCTCTCCCTCATACTGCTCTACAGCTAAACCCTCAGAGAACACACCTGGCCATACACTCTTGGTAGTACGTAAAAGAATACAAAGTACAAAACGTAAATCACTTTGTTAATAAAGATACGATAGATTTAAAATGTCTGTTCAGTATTTAGTCTTTTTTATCATATATCATCAACAAAATAAGAAGATAAAACGGATTTGCTTCATAATCAAATTGTTTTACTTTCAAAAGAAGTAAAGAAAATAAATCCTTACTTTTCAGCAGCACAACAAACACTTATTCCCTCTGAAGAAGCTAAATGCTCCAAAAACAACCACTAAATATCTCACTCACTTTCAAGATAGACACTAAAATCTAATACTTTGAATCAAAAACATGTGGAAAGAAAACAACCGTTATTCCTTAAACGTCACCTCCATCAGGAACCTGGCTGAGAGAGAGAGAGAGAGAGAGAGAGAGAGAGAGAGAGAGAGAGAGAGAGAGAGAGAGAGAGAGAGAGAGAGAGAGAGAGAGAGAGAGAGAGAGAGAGAGAGAGAGAGAGAGAGAGAGGATCTAATCCACCCTACAGCCTCCAATCCCCCACCCTTACACCACCCGGCATCCACCCTCCAGCCTCCACCCCCAGCCTCCACCCTCCAGCCTCCACCCCCAGCCTCCACCCTCCAGCCTCCACCCTCCACTTCGGGTTAAAACTCGAGAGTTTGCTCAGTGGCTTCAGTAAAAAAGAAAAGGGAAAGAGGCTCTTATTTTCTCTCTCTAGATGGAATTAATGGTATCATTATCAATAATTAATTAATGGTATCATTATCAATAATTAATTAATGGTATCATTATCAATAATTAATTAATGGTATCATTATCAATAATTAATTAATGGTATCATTATCAATAATTAATTAATGGTATCATTATCAATAATTAATTAATGGTATCATTATCAATAATTAATTAATGGTATCATTATCAATAATTATTTAATGCTATCATTATCAATCCCAGGTGGAGATGACTTCTGCTGCGACACCCCCATTTCCTCTTCAGTGAATGATAAAGACACACACACACACACACACACACCACATCCCATCGACGATAACTAGATTCACTCTAGCTGGAATCACTCAACCACCCTGGGTACCATCTCCCCCCCCTACGGTCGACCAGTTGCGCAGCATCCCTACAGCAAGGACCACCAGGTTTATGGATAGTTTTTAACCACAGGCAGTGACCTACTGAACTGCTAGGAGTGCTGCCACTCTCATAACATTATCATCCATATTACATCACTACTATCATACTTCTTTTGCTGGACTTTCTGAACTCTTTACAGAGCCGTCGTCCCACCCCCCCACCCAGCTAGTGTTGAGAAGAACCAATATGGAACCAAGATTGTTCCTCCTGAGTCTCCTCTCCTGTCTTCTGGCTGTCCTTTCCTCCTCCAGCATTTGGGTCCCATCCCGGCACAGCTGGCGCCAGGTGTTACCATCAGCAGCAACATCCTCCAGGGCCTCAGGTCTGATTTTACATTTCTTTAACGCAGTCTTCAGCTGGTCTTTATAGCACTTCTTCTGCCTTCCAGCAGAGCGTCGACCATGGTGTAGCTGGCCATATAGCACTCTGCGAGGCAGGCGGTTTGAGGGCATCCTTACTACATGGCCCAGCCATCGTAGCTGGTGCTGAGTAATTGTGGCCTCAATACTCCTGCAGTTGGTCTTGGAGACTACTTCAGAGTGAGGCACATGATCACGCCAGGTAATTCCCAGGATGCGCTGAAGGCAGCGTATGTGGAACTGCTCCAGGGCCCTGATGTGGCGGTCAAGACTTCCGTCTTGATGGTGTTGACGGTCAGTCCCATCCTGCTGTATGCTCTCACCGCAGCAGTAAGAACAGACTGGAGGTCTTGTGGATTGTGAGATACAAGAGCACAGTCGTCTGCATACTGTAGCTCAATGACTCTCTCCCTTTGCAGTTTGGTGGTTGCCTGGAGCCTCCTTACGTTGAAGAGGTCTTCCGTCTTGATGGTGTTGACACACACACACGCTCACACACCCGCGCTCTCACGCACACACACACACACAGCACAAGACAACAACACATGCTCTCACACACACAGAAACACTAACCCACACACTCTCACACACACACACACACACTCAGCACAAGACACAACATATGCTCACACACACACACATATACACACACAGCAAATCAATTCATAATACATGGTCAGACCCACACACACACAGCAACATCCAGATAACACATTCTCACACACACAAACACACACACACACACTCCGTCTCGGTACACAATAAAAAA
>JANIIK010001269.1:0-20548 GCA_027704905.1 Muraenolepis orangiensis
AGAGTAGACCAGAGCACTCATCAAAGCCAGACCAGTTGTGTTGTGTCAGGTGCAGCTTGCAGAGCAATGAGGGGAAACAGACCCCAGGTCTTGATCCAGGTGACTGGGTGTGGACCAAGTGGAATGAACCAAGATGGACAGGACCACGGGAGGTCACATGGGCTACCTCACACACCGTGAAAGTCTAAAAGAAAACTACTGGCCCCATCTGACACATTGTGCCCCAGCAAGACCACCTGCACAGAACCTAGGGGGGAATACGGGACCGACTGGCAAACCTTAATGATGGGAGGGCAAAGAGTGGTGTTCCTTCTAAGCATCCTGACCAGAACAAGAACACTTGAACTAAACGTAGGCAGAGAGAGATTTAAGCAAGGATTAAAGGAGAAGGGCTCATAACACTGTCCGGAACAATTAGGACTAACAATATTCTACATTTACATTTACATTTAGGGCATTTGGCAGACGCTTTTATCCAAAGCGACTTACAAGGTGTACATTAGTTGAAGCAGACAATAGCATAACACTGGGGTACGCAAACATATAAATACAGCAGTTCACAAGTATTCATATTGACAAGATGAATAACACAATTTCGTATGCTAGGTCACCTGCTTAAGTAGCTGTGATAAGAGCGTGTTAACAACATTAAGGACATACACTTGCTAACATATACAACATGCTAAGAGCTATTAATGTCAGGACTTAAGCAAGTTTAGGGGTTTCACAAAGGAGAGTCCAGGTGGACTCTGAACAGGTGGGTCTTGAGTCTCTTGCGGAAGCTGGCGAGGGACTCTGCCGTCCTGACATGAGACGGGAGTTCATTCCACCACTGTGGGGCCAGAGCTGTGAAGAGCTGGGTCTTGGACGAGCGATGTTTGGTTGACCTTAGTGAAGGTCGAACAAGTCGCCTGGCAGAAGTTGAGCGGAGCGCTCTGGCTGGGATGTAGGGTTTGACCAACGCCTGGAGGTAGGCCGGGGCAGTTCCATTGACTGCCCTAAAGGTCAGCACCAGAGTCTTGAATTTGATGCGAGCATTTACCGGAAGCCAGTGGAGATCGCGGAAGAGAGGGGTCACGTGGGAGAATTTCGGTAGGTTGAATACCAGGCGTGCTGCTGCGTTCTGGATGCGTTGGAGGGGCTTGGTTGCAGAGGCGGGGAGTCCCGCCAGGAGAGAGTTGCAGTAGTCGAGGCGGGTGATGACGAGTGCTTGGACCAGGATCTGCGCCGCTTCACGTGTGAGGAAGGGCCGGATCCTGCGGATGTTGTAGAGGGCAATTCTGCAAGATCGGGCCACCGCGGTGACGTTGGCATTGCAGGACAGCTGGTCATCTACCACCACACCAAGGTCTCTTGTTGTGGTTGAGGGGGAGACTTGGCTGTTCTCGATGGTGACCAGTAGGTCACCATCGAGAACACCACCAGGTTCTAGTGGGCAACAATTAACAAAAATGTGGATTGGATCCATTTCATACATTAGAATCAGCAGAGATGTGTTAGTTTGAGCAGGGATGAGGTAGCAGATCCATTTCATACATTAGAATCAGCAGAGATGTGTTAGTTTGACCAGGGATGAGGTAGCAGATCCATTTCATACATTAGAATCAGCAGAGATGTGTTAGTTTGACCAGGGATGCGGTAGCAGATCCATTTCATACATTAGAATCAGCAGAGATGTGTTAGTTTGACCAGGGATGAGGTAGCAGATCCATTTCATACATTATAATCAGCAGAGATGTGTTAGTTTGACCAGGGATGAGGTAGCAGATCCATTTCATACATTAGAATCAGCAGAGATGTGTTAGTTTGACCAGGGATGAGGCAGCAGGATCGCATGAACAATTAGTTCTATGTGTGTGTGTCTGTGTGGCATGTTGTCTCTCTTTTGATCTCTCTCTGTCTCTCTCTGTCTCTCTCCCACCCTTCCTCTTTCCCTCTCTCTCTCTCTCTCTCTCTCTCTCTCTCTCTCTCTCTCCTCTCTCTCTCTCTCTCTCTCTCTCTCTCTCTCTCTCTCTCTCTCTCTCTCTCTCTCTCTCTCTCTCTCTCTCTCCTCTCTCTCTCTCTCTCTCTCTCTCTCTCTCTCTCTCTCTCTCTCTCTCTCTCTCTCTCTCTCTCTCTCTCTCTCTCCATCTCCCTCTCTCCCTCTCTCTATCACAGGACCTTTAAAGATCTTTGTCATCCTGCTGGCTGTACTAGGAGGGGATGACCTCTGACCTCTGTAGGGTTGTGTCTGGAGGTCAGAACCCAGGTCTCCCCAGACGGGGTTGGTCCGGCTCATGTGTTGAGGACACTGTTATTGATCTATTTGGATTGGACTTTATTGAAGTTATTTCAGTGAAAATTCTGTATTTTTTATTTTTATTTTATTGTATTTTATTATAATTTATTATTAGTATTTTTTACAAGTATTTTATTCATATTTTATTGGATTTAATTAGTATTGTATTGTATTTTATTAGTGTTTTATTGTATTTTATTAGTATTGTATAGTATTTAATTCGTATTGTATTGTATTTTATTAATATTGTATAGTATTTTATTCGTGTTTTATTGTATTTTATTAATATTGTATAGTATTTTATTAGTATTGTATTGTATTTTATTAGTATTGTATAGTATTTCTGCTGCAATCTGATCGGTTTGCAGCAGAATGTGAAGCGGCTGGGATGAGGATCAGCACCTCCAAATCTGAGGCCATGGTTCTTAGCAGGAAACCGGTGGATTGTCTACTCCAAGTAGGGAGGGAGTCCTTATCCCAAGTGAAGGAGTTCAAGTATCTCGGGGTCTTGTTCTCGAGTGAGGGGAGGATGGAGCGTGAGATTGACAGGAGAATAGGTGCAGCGGGAGCGGTATTGGGTGCACTTTGGCGCACCGTTGTAACCAAAAGAGAGCTGAGCCAGAAGGCAAAGCCCTCGATCTACCGATCAGTCTTCGTTCCTACCCTCACCTATGGCCATGAGCAATGGGTAATGACCGAAAGGACGAGATCGCGAATACAAGCGGCCGAAATGAGTTTCCTCAGGAGGGTGGCTGGTATCTCCCTGAGGGATAGGGTGAGAAGCTCAGTCACTCGTGAGAGACTCGGAGTAGAGCCGCTGCTCCTTCGCGTAGAAAGGAGCCAGTTGAGGTGGTTCATCTAGTGAGGATGCTTCCTGGTCGCCTCCCGAGGGAGGTTTTCCAGGCACATCCAACTGGGAAGAGACCACGGGGCAGACCGAGGTACAGGTGGGAAGAGACCACGGGGCAGACTGAGGTACAGGTGGGAAGAGACCACGGGGCAGACCGAGGTACAGGTGGGAAGAGACCACGGGGCAGACCGAGGTACAGGTGGGAGGAGACCACGGGGCAGACCGAGGTACAGGTGGGGTGACTACATCTCCACACTGGCCTGGGAACGCCTCGGGATCCCCCAGTCAGAGCTAGTCCATGTTGCCAGGGAGAGGGAAGTTTGGAGTCCCCTGCTGGAGCTGCTACCTCCAAGACCCGATTACGGATAAGCGGGAGAAGATGGATGGATGGATATATACATATATATGTGTATATATATATACACACTATATATATATATATATATATATATATATATATATATATATTAATAGCAATTATAACTTCACCAATATTAACCAATCTTTATTGTGATATACATATAGATATATATAGATATAGATATACATATACATATATATAGATATAGATATAGATATATACACACACACACACACACACTGGCGGCCTGGGAGACCAGCTGGCCCGCGCCAGCGCTTCCCATATGCGGCTCCCGGCATCTCCGAAATCGCCGTAGCATATTTCTAAACAGGCTTTATTTGGATAAACTGACAAAATATGTATAATCTAAATAGGTATATTGTCGCGTAATAAAATAATAAAACTTATTAAAGTGACTGAATTACAGTGCTACAGCGATATCTAAAACAGCTTTTAGCCGCGCTCAAATTCTGTCCTGAAATTGAACACGGCCCACAATTCTGTTCGGTTGGTGAAATGCATTCTGGGATATTCTGGCACCGAAGGCTGCAGAAGTCTGCATCGATGCACACTTCAATTTCGGGAAATGAAGGCTGCATTTGAAGGCTGCATTTGAAGGAGCCGACGGAATGGGACAGCCTTGTCGCGGCTGCTGTGACGTATGCAGCCTTCAAATGCAGCCTTTTAGGCTGCAGACCCTGAAATGGAACACGGCCTCTGACTTTACCAGATTGTTCCTGATGACACAGACTCTCCAGCGTTCCTGATCACCTGCCTGTCCCTGACTGGTTCCTGATCACCTGCCTGTCCCTGACTACGCCTCTGCCTGTCCCTGACTACACCTCTGCCTGTCCCTGCCTGGTTCCTGATCACCTGCCTGTCCCTGCCTGGTTCCTGATCACCTGCCTGTCCCTGACTGGTTCCCGATCGGTTCCCGATCTACCGCCTGTCCCTGACTACGTCTCTGTCATATACATATATGTGTATATGTATATAAATGTTTATATACATATACACACACGCACACACATATATAAATGCTCACAAACACACTTATTTATATACACATACATAAAAATACACACACAAACACACATATTTATAAATACATACACATATTGTAATACACATACATACAGACACACACAAACGCACATCTTAAAATACATACACACACACACACACACACATATCTCTCTTTCTAACAAACACACCCACCCACACACACATATCGCTCTCTCTAACAGACACACACACGCACACACACACATCTCTCTCTCTCTAACACACACACACACACACACACACGCACACACGTACAGACACACACAAACATAAAGAAGTACACACACACACACACATTTATGTACATACACACCAACTTACATGTGTTCATTGTCAGTATATTGGTATGAAGCTGTCTGATGAATGATTAACAAATCTTAAGATATGAGGCTGCTTATCAAGGGAGGGAGGGAGGGAGGAGGAGGAGGAGGAGGAGGAGGAGGAGGAGGAGGAGGAGGAGGAGGGACAAAGGTGGGGAGGAGAAGAAGGGAGGAGGATAGAGGGAGAGAGGGAGAGGGAGGAGGAGGAAGAGAGGTGGTGAGGGAGGAGAAGGAGGGAGAGAAGTGGGGAGGAAGAAGGAGAAGAAGGAGGGAGAGGTGGGGGAGGGAGGAGGAAAGAGGGAGGGAGGGAAAGGGAGGAGGAGGGAGAGAGGTTGTGAGGGAGGGAGGGAGCAGTAGAAGGAGGGAGAGAGGGAGGGAGGAAGAGAGGTGGTGGGGGAGGGGAAGGAGGGAGGAGGATAGAGGGAGGGAAGGAGGAGAAGAAGGAGGGAGAGAAAGGTGGAGGAGGGAGGAGAAGGAGGGAGAGATTTGGGGGAGGGAGGAGAAGGAGCGAGGACGATAGAGAGGTAGAGGAAGAGGGAGGAGGGAGAGAGGTGGCGAGGGAGGAGGAGAAGAAGAGAGAGAGGGAGAGAAGAAAGGGAGAGAGAGAAGTGGCGAGGGAGGAGGAGAAGGAAGGAGAAAGAGGTGGGGGAGGAAGGAGAAGGAGGGAGAGATGTGGGGGAGGAGGAGAAGGAGGGAGAGATGTGGGGGAGGGAGGAGAGGTAGATAGATAGATACATGGACTTTATTTATCCTGAGGGAAATTGTTGTGCAACAATCGCAATCCATAGAGAGGAAATTAAAATATGATAAAATAAGATGGGATGAGGAGTATTACAGATAAAGTGCAATGTTCAACAAGTAAAACAAATAGAGAGAGAGAGAGAGAGAGAGAGAGAGAGAGAGAGAGAGAGAGAGAGAGAGAGAGAGAGAGAGAGAGAGAGAGAGAGAGGAGGACCTCAGGTCACTGGGCCTCCTCTGTCCCTCTTACGACCTGAGGTGGATCCATTGTAAAGTCTTATAGCCACCAGGAGAAAGGACTTCCTGTGGCGTTTTGTAGCATCTGGGTGCTAACAGTCTGTAGCATCTGGGTGCTAACAGTCTGTAGCATCTGGGTGCTAACAGTCTGTAGCATCTGGGTGCTAACAGTCTGTAGCATCTGGGTGCTAACAGTCTATAGCATCTGGGTGCTAACAGTCTGTAGCATCTGGGTGCTAACAGTCTGTAGCATCTGGGTGCTAACAGTCTGTAGTTGAAGCTGCTCCTGTATGAGGACAGCACCCGGTGGAGAGGCTGAGAGTCACTGTCCATGATGCTCCACAGCTAGCACAGCCTCCTCCTCTCTGACACCACCACCGACCAATCAGGTTCGACCACCGCCGACCAATCAGGTTCCACCCCCGGAACAGAGCCCGCCTTCCCCATGATTTGATGGGTTCTGTTGGCGTGGACCGCCCTCAACCCGCTGCCCCGGAACACGGCCGCAAAGAAGATACACACACACACACACATTTATATAAATACACACACACTTATAGAAACACACACATTTATAAATACACAAACACACATTTAAATACACACACATTTATAGAAACTCACACACATTTAAAAATACACATACACACTTCTAGAAATACACACACATTTATAAATACACACACAATTATATAAGAATACACACACTTAAACACACACATTTATAAATTCACAAACACACATTTAAATACACACACATTTATAGAAATACACACATTTAAAAAATACACACACACACACACTTATAGAAATACACACACACACACTTATAGAAATACACACACACACTTATAGAAACACACACATTTATTAACACACAAACACACATTTAAATACACACACATTTATAAATACACAAACACACATTTAAATACACACACTTATAGAAACACACACACATTTATAAAACACACACAAACCCACATTGAAACACACACACCCTGTAGTGCTGAGAGACGGGAGTCGGAGGTGAATTCAAAGTCCAAACGGGACGTTTATTGGACATGGAACCACGAAAACAAACCAACTGACAGTCCTATAGAACTGAATGTTCTATAGGACTGTGTGCTGGTCACCAGGAAGAGGGAGCGGCCAACCTCCCTCTCCTCCTCACCTCCCCACCACCCTCACCTCCCCCACCTCCCTCACCTCCCCCAACTCCTCTTCTCCCTCACCTCCTCACCTCCCCCACCTCCTCACCCCTCTCCTCCCCCACCTCCCTCACCTCCTCACCTCCTCTCCTCCCCCACCCATTTTACCTCCTCACCTCCCCCACCTCCTCACCTCCATCACCTCCCTCACCTCCTCACTCCTCTCCTCCCCCTCCTCCCCCACCTCCCTCACCTCCTCACCTCCTCACCTCCTCTACTCCCCCACCCCCTTTACCTCCTCACCTCCCCCACGTCCTCACCTCCCTCACCTCCTCAACTCCTCACCTCCCTCACCTCCTCACCTCCTCACCTCCCCACCTCCTCACCTCCTAACCTCCCCATCTCTTCACCTCCCTCTTCTCCCCACCTCCTCACCTCCCCACCTCCTCACCCCCTCAACTCCCCACCTCCTCACCTCCCCACCTCCTCACCTCCTCAACTCCCCACCTCCTCACCTCCTCACCTCCTCTACTCCCCCACCCCCTTTACCTCCTCACCTCCCCCACCTCCTCACCTTCTCATCTCTTCACCTCCCTCACCTTCCCACGTCCTCACCTCCCTCACCTCCCTCACCTCCTCACCTCCTCAACTCCTCACCTCCCTAACCTCCCCAACCGCCTCACCTCCTCACCTCCTCAACTCCCCGACTTCCTCACCTCCTCACCTCCTCACCACCCCACTTCCTAACCTCCCCCACCGCCTCACCTCCTCACCTCCTCACCTCCTCACCTCCTCACCTCCTCACCTCCTTTCCTCCTCACCTCCTCACCTCCTCACCTCCTCACCTCCTCACCACCCCACTTCCTAACCTCCCCCACCGCCTCACCTCCTCACCTCCTCACCTCCTCACCTCCTCACCTCCTCACCTCCTCACCTCCTCACCTCCTCACCTCCTCACCTCCCCACCTCCTCACATCCTTACCTCCCCCACCTTAGACTCACACAAACACACACACACAATTATAGAAACACACACACATTTATAAATACACACACACACTTATAAATGCACACACTTATAGAAGAACACACACACTTATCGAAACACACGCATTTATATATACACAAACACATTAAAATACACACACATTTATAAATGCACACACACACTTATAAATACATACACACTTATATAAATACACACACATTTAAAAATACACAAACACACATTGAAATACACACACATTTATATAAATACACACTTTTATAAATACACACACATATAGAAACACACACATTTATAAATACACAAACACACATTTAAATACAAACACATTTATAGAAACACACACACATTTATAAATACACACACACACATACTTATAGAAATACACACATTTATAAATACACACACACTTATATAAGAACACACACACTTAAAGAAACACACACACATTTTTAAATACACAAACATACATTTATAGAAATACACACACACACTTTTTAAAACACACACATTTATAAATACAAAAACACACATTTAAATACACACACACTTATAGAAACACACACACATTTATAAATACACACACAAACCCATATTGAGACACACACACTGTAGTGCTGAGAGACGGGAGTCGGAGGTGAATTCAAAGTCCAAACGGGACGTTTATTGGACATGGAACCACGTAAACAAACCAACTGACAGTCCTATAGAACTGAATGTTCTATAGGACTGTGTGCTGGTCACGAGGAAGAGGGAGCGGCCAACCTCCCTCTCCTCCTCACCTCCCCCACCACCCTCACCTCCCCCAACTCCTCTTCTCCCTCACCTCCTCACGTCCATCACCTCCCTCACCTCCTCACCTCCATCACCTCCTCACCTCCCCCAACTCCTCTTCTCCCTCACCTCCTCACCTCCCTCACCTCCTCACCTCCTCACCTCCTCACCCTTCTCCTCCCCCACCCCCTTTACCTCCTCTCCTCCCCCACCTCCCTCACCTCCTCACCTCCTCTCCTCCCCCACCCCCTTTACCTCCTCACCATGAAGTACTGGCTCATGATCCCTCCTTAAACCAGACCTCTCAGTTCACTCTACAGGCCTTCATTCACTGTCTGGTTCAGGAAGGACTTCAAGCTATCTCTTCTGATCCTTTAGTCTGGAAATAAGTCATGTAGAATATAGTCCTGTCACATGTAGTCCCACTGGATAAAGGTGTAATAAAAATGACCTCAATAACTATTGGCTAATTTCCACATTGTCCCTTCTTGCTCATATCCTGGAGTCCTTAGTTAATAATCAGCTCACCTCTCAACAGATGGTGTGTTTAGTCAGCAGCAGTCAGGGTTCAGAGATAAACGTGGAACTGTCACTGACACTATCTTGGTAACTGGCTGAATCGTAAAGTGAGTCACCAAAGAGTTCCAAAGTTCATCAGGAAGTGGATGGTTGAGGCTGTTATGTTATCTGGAGACACGCCTCCACTCGTAAAGCCCTAGATTCAGGTCATCCTACTCTCCAAGATGTGTTCCCCTCATGACGGTTATTCCACACCCCATTGGTTCTTGTAAGAAGAGCTTGGGTGGACATCCCTAACAGTAAGACATCGGTATCTCCTTGTTCACCAAGCCCTTACTGGCACCTTGTCGTCATGGTTACCTGGTTATTAATCTGGTCCTATAGTCACCTTTCAACCGCTTCAAGTGATTGGCTGATGCTCAAAGTACTGTTGTGGATTATTCATACCCGGTTTGTGAGCAATGGAATATTATTATCTTTAAGAGAAGACTGTTTTATTTTAATGAATATTAAATACAATAGAATGAATAACATAAAAGGTACAGGTTAGACACCAGGCAGGTGCCCACATAGACATCAAAGGGGGCTTGAGCCCCTGCCCGTCTTCTCCCTCCAGAGAAAGTGCCCTTTTTATGGGATGCTTTTTATTTTTTTTAATAAATTAATATATATCTACTCTTTTTGCTCACAGTTACAAATATATTGATTGAATAAAATATAAAAATATCAGGTCGGGAGATGAGACTGTCAAGTTCTGATGCTCTCTCTCCCCTCCCTCCCTCCCTCCCTCCCTCCCTCCCTCCCTCCTTCCCCGTCTATTGCTCAGCGGTGCGGAAAGTCATCGGTCATCAGTCCCTTCAGACAGGTAGCAGCACCTCCCACCTTACAGTCCCTTCAGACAGGTAGCAGCACCTCCCACCTTACAGTCCCTTCAGACAGGTAGCAGCACCTCCCACCTTACAGTCCCTTCAGACAGGTAGCAGCACCTCCCACCTTACAGTCCCTTCAGACAGGTAGCAGCACCTCCCACCTTAAAGTCCCTTCAGACAGGTAGCAGCACCTCCCACCTTACAGTCCCTTCAGACAGGTAGCAGCACCTCCCACCTTACGGTCCCTTCAGACAGGTAGCAGCACCTCCCACCTTACAGTCCCTTCAGACAGGTAGCAACACCTCCCACCTTACAGTCCCTTCAGACAGGTAGCAGCACCTCCCACCTTACAGTCCCTTCAGACAGGTAGCAGCACCTCCCACCTTACAGTCCCTTCAGACAGGTAGCAGCACCTCCCACCTTACAGTCCCTTCAGACAGGTAGCAGCACCTCCCACCTTACAGTCCCTTCAGACAGGTAGCAGCACCTCCCACCTTACAGTCCCTTCAGACAGGTAGCAGCACCTCCCACCTTACAGTCCCTTCAGACAGGTAGCAGCACCTCCCACCTTACAGTCCCTTCAGACAGGTAGCAGCACCTCCCACCTTACAGTCCCTTCAGACAGGTAGCAGCACCTCCCACCTTACAGTCCCTTCAGACAGGTAGCAGCACCTCCCACCTTACAGTCCCTTCAGACAGGTAGCAGCACCTCCCACCTTACAGTCCCTTCAGACAGGTAGCAGCACCTCCCACCTTACAGTCCCTTCAGACAGGTAGCAGCACCTCCCAGCTTAAAGTCCCTTCAGACAGGTAGCAGCACCTCCCACCTTACAGTCCATGTGATGCTGGCTTTTCTTGGCTTGTTTGAAGATGAGTGGTGATGAACAAATGACTAAGCTGCCAGTGCCTCGAGTTTACAGCTAATTAGCCAAAAGACTAAAACAGATATAGTTAACTAGCTAATGGATAAGTTAGCTCAAAGTTTAGCTAAAGCAATTTATCATAGGCATACAGGCTAATGTACTGTACTTAAGGGGAGACACTACAGGTGAATACAGTCAAATGTGTATCTAATAACGGCATCACAATCACTACATTGATATGCAAATCAGGCGTTAACTAGGCCTAATTAAAATGCACTAACTTGCATGAATTTACCAAGGCATTGCAGAAGACAAAACATATCACCTCACAACCTCCCCATATAGTTACTTACGTCAAGTCAGTATTTTCCCCTGAAATATTATGTTTAAATATGCAGATTAGCTTTAAATCTATAGATGAATTCAGACAGGCTAGTAAAACGAACACCATTTAGTTTATTGGAAGTTTTCTTTCCATTAGAGTGAAAGAAAACATGGAAGCAAAATAGACCAAAAAAACTAAATTTACAAGTACACGAAAAAAAAAAAGATTTGCCTGTAACGTCCTGCCTTAAACAGTAACTTCATAATTTAGATTGTTGGCTGCTCATTTAATAACTATTAATTGTACTAGTTTGTTGTATGCTGATAGATCTAAATCATTACATGATACAGAGACCCACCCTCATGTGTGAGGGTGTAGTTAAACTGAAACTAAGTCCTTGTCAACAGCAGTTATTTGATTATATGTGTGCGTTAAGTGTAATAATAATAATAATAATAATAATAATAATAATAATAATAATAATCATAATCATAATGTATTGGATCATTAATTTATTCAGGCAATTCAGTATTCTATTGCTTGGCTTAACTTTTAGTTTTAAAATTTTTTTTATAAATGATTATGGGAAGTGCCCCTTTTCTCACTTGAGCTCCTGCCCCCAACATGTCTGTGCTGTCCCTGTTAGACACCAATGTAAAGGTTTAACAAAGGTAACACATAACAAATGGTTCGGTCCAGACAGAAGTCTCAGTTCACACAGAATGCAATCTAGTGTGGATGGAGTGAGCCCCGAGGGGAAGTAACCAGGGCTGATGTAGCATGGATGCTCTTTGTCCTGTCAGCCGCTTGACTTGAAACATCTGAAGGTGCTTCTGCTTCCTGTCACGACAGGGGATTGACAAGGGCTCAAACACATGTTGTTAGGGCCTCAAAGACATGTTGTTAGGTCCTCAAAGACATGTTGTTAGGGCCTCAAAGACATGTTGTTAGGGCCTCAAAGACATGTTGTTAGGGCCTCAAAGGCATGTTGTTAGGGCCTCAAAGACATGTTGTTAGGGCCTCAAAGACTTGTTGTTAGGGCCTCAAAGACATGTTGTTAGGGCCTCAAAGACATGTTGTTAGGGCCTCAAAGGCATGTTGTTAGGACCTCAAAGACATGTTGTTAGGGCCTCAAAGACATGTTGTTAGGGCCTCAAAGACATGTTGTTAGGGCCTTGTGTCCTTGGGTCATGGTGGGGCCAACAGAGCATTGGGACCTGCTGATAGGCCCTTCATCAACAGGACGGAAACAACTAGACTAAAAGGATATTACATTTACCATTACAACAGTAGGAGTAGTAGTAGTAGTAGTAGTAGTAGTAGTAGTAGTAGTAGTATCATAGTAGTAGTAGCATAGTGGTAGTAGTAGTAGTAGTAGTCGTAGTAGTAGTAGTAGTAGTTGTAGTAGTACTATAGTACTAGCAGTAGTAGTAGTACTTTAGTAGTAGTAGTACTATAGTAGTAGTAGTAGTAGTAGTAGTACTATAGTAGTAGTAGTAGTAGTAGTACTATAGTAGTAGTAGTAGTAGTAGTACTATAGTAGTCGCAGTAATAGTAGTACTATAGTAGTAGTAGTAGTAGTAGTAGTAGTACTATAGTAGTAGTAGTAGTAGTACTATAGTAGTAGTAGTAGTAGTAGTACTATAGTAGTAGTAGTAGTAGTAGTACTATAGTAGTAGTAGTAGTAGTAGTACTATAGTAGTCGCAGTAATAGTAGTACTATAGTAGTAGTAGTAGTAGTAGTAGTAGTACTATAGTAGTAGTAGTAGTAGTACTATAGTAGTAGTAGTAGTAGTAGTAGTACTATAGTAGTAGTACAGTAGTAGTAGTACAGTAGTAGTAGTAGTAGTAGTAGTAGTAGTAGTAGTAGTAGTAGTAGTAGTAGTACTATAGTAGTAGTAGTAGTAGTAGTAGTAGTAGTAGTACTATAGTAGTAGTAGTACTATAGTAGTAGTAGTAGTACTATAGTAGTAGTAGTAGTAGTAGTGCTATAGTAGTAGTAGTAGTACTATAGTAGTAGTAGTAGTACTATAGTAGTAGTAGTAGTAGTAGTAGTACTATAGTAGTAGTAGTAGTAGTAGTAGTAGTAGTGTTTTTGGAAAGGGAGGAAAGGGAGGATGGTCCTCCCTTTCCTCCCTTTCCTCTGATTTATATGAAGGGTGTTCATATACATGTGTGTGTGTATTTATATAAATGTGTGTGTGTATTTATATAAATGTGTGTGTGTATTTATATAAATGTGTGTATTTATATATATGTGTGTGTCAAGTCAAGTCAAGTCAAGTCAAGTTTATTGTCACTTCACAGTTTACAGTTTAGTATAAAGCAGTGATGTGAAATTCTTGTGTGCAATACCCGACGACAGACAGCAGTTATAAAATAAGATAAAATAAAAATAGATAAAAATAGAATAAAAAATAGAATAAAAAATAGAATAGAGAATATAAAATAAAAATAAAAAATGCAATTTATAAAATGCAAAAATCAGCACAGAAAAGAGCAATATATATATATAAATCAATGTAATAAAATATACATTGTTATATGTTATACGCCCTTGTTCAGCAGCCTGATGGCCTGACTGTGGAAGCTATCTCTAAGCCTATTTGTACGACACTTGATACTGCAGTATCGCCTGCCTGACGGTAATAGTGAGTAAAGTTCGTGGCTGGGGTGGGCAATGTCTTTTATAATTATTTTGGCCTTGGCCTGTGTGTATTTATATAAATGTGTGTGTGTATTTATATAAATGTGTGTGTGTATTTATATAAATGTGTGTGTTTGTGTGAGAAATGGTTTAAATTGTGTTTATTGACGGATGTCAGGTCCATGTGTGGCTGTTCAGTGTTGTTATCTGTTTTGTGATCGCTTGGTTCAAAGAACCAGGATTGGTGTGGGGGCGGGGCCACGAGACGGGGGCGGGGCCACGAGACGGGGCCACGAGACGGGGGCGGGGCCACGAGATAGACTTGAGAGAAACCTTTAACCCTAAAGCCAGGCAGCACGAGGTGGAGGCAGCTCCTCTCTTTGTGGAGACTAAGGAAACAAGCCTTATAAACTAAACGGTGGACAGCGTTATAAGGTGAGTAGTGAGTGTTGACCAAGGGGTTAAAGAGTATGTCTCTAAACTTGTTATGCACCAGGGAGCCGGTTCAAACTGGAACACTTTGGTGATTTCTTTTAAAAGACATTTACCATTGTTAAGTTAATGTAGTATCATATGTATATTATATGTTTATATGCATCTTTAACATACGGTTCAACAAACCTAACTTGAATGAACTTTTTACTAAGTCTTGTGTTAGCTCTCTTCTTCTGGTAACTTAATGTGGTGTGTGTGTGTGTGTGTGTGTGTGTGTGTGTGTGTGTGTGTGTGTGTGTGTGTGTGTGTGTGTGTGTGTGTGTGTGTGTGTGTGTGTGTGTGTGTGTGTGTGTGTGTGTGTGTGTGTGTGTGTGTGTGTGTGTGTGTGTGTGTGTGTGTGTGTGTGAGACACCTGTGTGTCCTTTACCCTAATTATGTTGTATAACAGCCATAAAAAATTGCTTTGATAAGCAGCCTCATATCTTAAGATTGATTAATCATTGCCTGCTTGGTAGTATAGTCCTCAGGGTTAACCTGAAGTGACTCACTAACCCCACATCCTGCTTGGTAGTATAGTCCTCAGGGTTAACCTGAAGTGACTCACTAACCCCACATCCTGCTTGGTAGTATAGTCCTCAGGGTTAATCTGAAGTGACTCACTAACCCCACATCCTGCTTGGTAGTATAGTCCTCAGGGTTAACCTGAAGTGACTCACTAACCCCACATCCTGCTTGGTAGTATAGTCCTCAGGGTTAACCTGAAGTGACTCCTAACCCCACATCCTGCTTGGTAGTATAGTCCTCAGGGTTAATCTGAAGTGACTCACTAACCCCACATCCTGCTTGGTAGTATAGTCCTCAGGGTTAACCTGAAGTGACTCACTAACCCCACATCCTGCTTGGTAGTATAGTCCTCAGGGTTAACCTGAAGTGACTCACTAACCCCACATCCTGCTTGGTAGTATAGTCCTCAGGGTTAACCTGAAGTGACTCACTAACCCCACATCCTGCTTGGTAGAATAGTCCTCAGGGTTAACCTGAAGTGACTCACTAACCCCACATCCTGCTTGGTAGTATAGTCCTCAGGGTTAACATGAAGTGACTCACTAACCCCACATCCTGCTTGGTAGTATAGTCCTCAGGGTTAACCTGAAGTGACTCACTAACCCCACATCCTGCTTGGTAGTATAGTCCTCAGGGTTAACCTGAAGTGACTCACTAACCCCACATCCTGCTTGGTAGTATAGTCCTCAGGGTTAACCTGAAGTGACTCACTAACCCCACATCCTGCTTGGTAGTATAGTCCTCAGGGTTAACCTGAAGTGACTCACTAACCCCACATCCTGCTTGGTAGTATAGTCCTCAGGGTTAACCTGAAGTGACTCACTAACCCCACATCCTGCTTGGTAGTATAGTCCTCAGGGTTAACCTGAAGTGACTCACTAACCCCACATCCTGCTTGGTAGTATAGTCCTCAGGGTTAACCTGAAGTGACTCACTAACCCCACATCCTGCTTGGTAGTATAGTCCTCAGGGTTAACCTGAAGTGACTCACTAACCCCACATCCTGCTTGGTAGTATAGTCCTCAGGGTTAACCTGAAGTGACTCACTAACCCCACATCCTGCTTGGTAGTATAGTCCTCAGGGTTAACCTGAAGTGACTCACTAACCCCACATCCTGCTTGGTAGTATAGTCCTCAGGGTTAACCTGAAGTGACTCACTAACCCCACATCCTGCTTGGTAGTATAGTCCTCAGGGTTAACCTGAAGTGACTCACTAACCCCACATCCTGCTTGGTAGTATAGTCCTCAGGGTTAACCTGAAGTGACTCACTAACCCCACATCCTGCTTGGTAGTATAGTCCTCAGGGTTAACCTGAAGTGACTCACTAACCCCACATCCTGCTTGGTAGAATAGTCCTCAGGGTTAACCTGAAGTGACTCACTAACCCCACATCCTGCTTGGTAGTATAGTCCTCAGGGTTAACCTGAAGTGACTCACTAACCCCACATCCTGCTTGGTAGTATAGTCCTCAGGGTTAACCTGAAGTGACTCACTAACCCCACATCCTGCTTGGTAGTATAGTCCTCAGGGTTAACCTGAAGTGACTCACTAACCCCACATCCTGCTTGGTAGTATAGTCCTCAGGGTTAACCTGAAGTGACTCACTAACCCCACATCCTGCTTGGTAGTATAGTCCTCAGGGTTAACCTGAAGTGACTCACTAACCCCACATCCTGCTTGGTAGTATAGTCCTCAGGGTTAACCTGAAGTGACTCACTAACCCCACATCCTGCTTGGTAGTATAGTCCTCAGGGTTAACCTGAAGTGACTCACTAACCCCACATCCTGCTTGGTAGTATAGTCCTCAGGGTTAACCTGAAGTGACTCACTAACCCCACATCCTGCTTGGTAGTATAGTCCTCAGGGTTAACCTGAAGTGACTCCTAACCCCACATCCTGCTTGGTAGTATAGTCCTCAGGGTTAATCTGAAGTGACTCACTAACCCCACATCCTGCTTGGTAGTATAGTCCTCAGGGTTAACCTGAAGTGACTCACTAACCCCACATCCTGCTTGGTAGTATAGTCCTCAGGGTTAACCTGAAGTGACTCACTAACCCCACATCCTGCTTGGTAGTATAGTCCTCAGGGTTAACCTGAAGTGACTCACTAACCCCACATCCTGCTTGGTAGTATAGTCCTCAGGGTTAACCTGAAGTGACTCCTAACCCCACATCCTGCTTGGTAGTATAGTCCTCAGGGTTAATCTGAAGTGACTCACTAACCCCACATCCTGCTTGGTAGTATAGTCCTCAGGGTTAACCTGAAGTGACTCACTAACCCCACATCCTGCTTGGTAGTATAGTCCTCAGGGTTAACCTGAAGTGACTCACTAACCCCACATCCTGCTTGGTAGTATAGTCCTCAGGGTTAACCTGAAGTGACTCACTAACCCCACATCCTGCTTGGTAGAATAGTCCTCAGGGTTAACCTGAAGTGACTCACTAACCCCACATCCTGCTTGGTAGTATAGTCCTCAGGGTTAACCTGAAGTGACTCACTAACCCCACATCCTGCTTGGTAGTATAGTCCTCAGGGTTAACCTGAAGTGACTCACTAACCCCACATCCTGCTTGGTAGTATAGTCCTCAGGGTTAACCTGAAGTGACTCACTAACCCCACATCCTGCTTGGTAGTATAGTCCTCAGGGTTAACCTGAAGTGACTCACTAACCCCACATCCTGCTTGGTAGTATAGTCCTCAGGGTTAACCTGAAGTGACTCACTAACCCCACATCCTGCTTGGTAGTATAGTCCTCAGGGTTAACCTGAAGTGACTCACTAACCCCACATCCTGCTTAATAGTATAGTCCTCAGGGTTAACCTGAAGTGACTCACTAACCCCACAGCCTGCTTGGTAGTATAGTCCTCAGGGTTAACCTGAAGTGACTCACTAACCCCACATCCTGCTTGGTAGTATAGTCCTCAGGGTTAACCTGAAGTGACTCACTAACCCCACATCCTGCTTGGTAGTATAGTCCTCAGGGATAACCTGAAGTGACTCACTAACCCCACATCCTGCTTGGTAGTATAGTCCTCAGGGTTAACCTGAAGTGACTCACTAACCCCACATCCTGCTTGGTAGTATAGTCCTCAGGGTTAACCTGAAGTGACTCACTAACCCCACATCCTGCTTGGTAGTATAGTCCTCAGGGTTAACCTGAAGTGACTCACTAACCCCACATCCTGCTTGGTAGTATAGTCCTCAGGGTTAACCTGAAGTGACTCACTAACCCCACATCCTGCTTGGTAGTATAGTCCTCAGGGTTAACCTGAAGTGACTCACTAACCCCACATCCTGCTTGGTAGTATAGTCCTCAGGGTTAACCTGAAGTGACTCACTAACCCCACATCCTGCTTGGTAGTATAGTCCTCAGGGTTAACCTGAAGTGACTCACTAACCCCACATCCTGCTTGGTAGTATAGTCCTCAGGGTTAACCTGAAGTGACTCACTAACCCCACATCCTGCTTGGTAGTATAGTCCTCAGGGTTAACCTGAAGTGACTCACTAACCCCACATCCTGCTTGGTAGTATAGTCCTCAGGGTTAACCTGAAGTGACTCACTAACCCCACATCCTGCTTGGTAGTATAGTCCTCAGGGTTAACTGAAGTGACTCACTAACCCCACATCCTGCTTGGTAGTATAGTCCTCAGGGTTAACCTGAAGTGACTCACTAACCCCACATCCTGCTTGGTAGTATAGTCCTCAGGGTTAACCTGAAGTGACTCACTAACCCCACATCCTGCTTGGTAGTATAGTCCTCAGGGTTAACCTGAAGTGACTCACTAACCCCACATCCTGCTTGGTAGTATAGTCCTCAGGGTTAACCTGAAGTGACTCACTAACCCCACATCCTGCTTGGTAGTATAGTCCTCAGGGTTAACCTGAAGTGACTCACTAACCCCACATCCTGCTTGGTAGTATAGTCCTCAGGGTTAACCTGAAGTGACTCACTAACCCCACATCCTGCTTGGTAGTATAGTCCTCAGGGTTAACCTGAAGTGACTCACTAACCCCACATCCTGCTTGGTAGTATAGTCCTCAGGGTTAACCTGAAGTGACTCACTAACCCCACATCCTGCTTGGTAGTATAGTCCTCAGGGTTAACCTGAAGTGACTCACTAACCCCACATCCTGCTTGGTAGTATAGTCCTCAGGGATAACCTGAAGTGACTCACTAACCCCACATCCTGCTTGGTAGTATAGTCCTCAGGGTTAACCTGAAGTGACTCACTAACCCCACATCCTGCTTGGTAGTATAGTCCTCAGGGTTAACCTGAAGTGACTCACTAACCCCACATCCTGCTTGGTAGTATAGTCCTCAGGGTTAACCTGAAGTGACTCACTAACCCCACATCCTGCTTGGTAGTATAGTCCTCAGGGTTAACCTGAAGTGACTCACTAACCCCACATCCTGCTTGGTAGTATAGTCCTCAGGGTTAACCTGAAGTGACTCACTAACCCCACATCCTGCTTGGTAGTATAGTCCTCAGGGTTAACCTGAAGTGACTCACTAACCCCACATCCTGCTTGGTAGTATAGTCCTCAGGGTTAACCTGAAGTGACTCACTAACCCCACATCCTGCTTGGTAGTATAGTCCTCAGGGTTAACCTGAAGTGACTCACTAACCCCACATCCTGCTTGGTAGTATAGTCCTCAGGGTTAACCTGAAGTGACTCACTAACCCCACATCCTGCTTGGTAGTATAGTCCTCAGGGTTAACCTGAAGTGACTCACTAACCCCACATCCTGCTTGGTAGTATAGTCCTCAGGGTTAACTGAAGTGACTCACTAACCCCACATCCTGCTTGGTAGTATAGTCCTCAGGGTTAACCTGAAGTGACTCACTAACCCCACATCCTGCTTGGTAGTATAGTCCTCAGGGTTAACCTGAAGTGACTCACTAACCCCACATCCTGCTTGGTAGTATAGTCCTCAGGGTTAACCTGAAGTGACTCACTAACCCCACATCCTGCTTGGTAGTATAGTCCTCAGGGTTAACCTGAAGTGACTCACTAACCCCACATCCTGCTTGGTAGTATAGTCCTCAGGGTTAACCTGAAGTGACTCACTAACCCCACATCCTGCTTGGTAGTATAGTCCTCAGGGTTAACCTGAAGTGACTCACTAACCCCACATCCTGCTTGGTAGTATAGTCCTCAGGGTTAACCTGAAGTGACTCACTAACCCCACATCCTGCTTGGTAGTATAGTCCTCAGGGTTAACCTGAAGTGACTCACTAACCCCACATCCTGCTTGGTAGTATAGTCCTCAGGGTTAACCTGAAGTGACTCACTAACCCCACATCCTGCTTGGTAGTATAGTCCTCAGGGTTAACCTGAAGTGACTCACTAACCCCACATCCTGCTTGGTAGTATAGTCCTCAGGGTTAACCTGAAGTGACTCACTAACCCCACATCCTGCTTGGTAGTATAGTCCTTAGGGAAGCAGCATGTGAGGCTCACAGCAGGAGTCACCGTGATAACTGAACTGAGATCAGTCTAAGCTTGGTATCTGAAACTGAAGATTCTGCTATTCCCTGA
>JANIIK010001270.1:0-10000 GCA_027704905.1 Muraenolepis orangiensis
TATACACACACATAGTATACACTATACACACACACACATAGTATACACTATACACACACACACATAGTATACACTATACACACACACACATAGTATACACTATACACACACACACACATAGTATACACTATACACACACACACATAGTATACACTATACACACACACACACATAGTATACACTATACACACACACACACACACATATAGTATACACTATACACACACACACATAGTATACACTATACACACACATAGTATACACTATACACACACACATAGTATACACTATACACACACACACATAGTATACACTATACACACACACACACACACATATAGTATACACTATACACACACACACATAGTATACACTATACACACACACACACATATAGTATACACTATACACACACACACACATATAGTATACACTATACACACACACACACATATAGTATACACTATACACACACACACATAGTATACACTATACACACACACACACACATATAATATACACTATACACACACACACACATAGTATACACTATACACACACACACATATAGTATACACTATACAGACACACACACACATGGGGGGTGAGGGGGGGGTTCTCTCTTAAGGCCCCAAATGGCCAGAGAGCAGTTTCAGAGGTCAGGGGTCAGAGGAGGTGATCTACCACCATGGTGATCTACCACTGGGTCACGGATGGACCCCAGGGATTTAAAGACTGTTCAACTTTTGACTGTTATTCATTTTGATCGCTAAAAATTCATGAACTTTTCTTTTTAAAAGGTTCGCAAAAACTGCTTCATACAATATAATGTTTTAAATGGTTGAACTTTCTCTTTAACACGTTCTAGAAGACTGTTGTATTCAATATAATGTTTTAAGTGGTTGAACTTTCTCTTTAACACGTTCTAGAAGACTGTTGTATTCAATATAATGTTTTAAATGGTTGAACTTTCTCTTTAACACGTTCTAGAAGACTGTTGTATTCAATATGATGTTTTAAATGGTTGAACTTTCTCTTTAACACGTTCTAGAAGACTGTTGTATTCAATATAATGTTTTAAATGGTTGAACTTTCTCTTTAACACGTTCTAGAAGACTGTTGTATTCAATATGATGTTTGTGGTGGAGATGAAGATGTGTTCTCAGAGCTGAAAGGGAGTCATGCATTGGATGTTCTTTCATGGTCTGACCAGCTAAATATCACATGTTCATGTTGTTTCCTTTGATTCTTTGAAGCATTATTAATCACATGGGATTGTTTCCTTTAAATCCTTTTTTGAAGTGTTATTAAAGTATGATGTTGGATTGGTGTTCATGACGTTGTGTTCCATAATCCAGTGAGGTGAACATGATGTGTTGTCCTTTTCAAAAGGAGCTAAATGTGATGGTAAAGCCCTCTGGTGTAGTAAGAGCCCAATGGTTGTTGTGGCCATCTGTGGCCACCATCTGGTCACGGTAGAGCAGAGGTGTGTCTCTCCTACTCCTCTCCCTCAAAGAAGCCACCTGGAGAAGGCCAGCCAGAAGTGGATTTGGGCTCTCTGAAGGTGGAGGTGTTTACCTCTAGCGACCCAGACTCCCTGTGCTCCCGCTGGCCCTCTGAGAACCCGGGCCGTTCCCCTACCCATAAGGACGGAGATGGGCCACGGCCCGCCGGCTGTTGGTATGGGTTGGGTACGTGACGCCTGTTTGGTGATCCACTGATGAAGAGGGGGCTGCTCTTGGAAGTGAGTCGGACTTCTCTCCACACGCCTTGAGACGTGGGGACAGAACTCTGGGACTGAGAGCTCAACCTATTGATCCATTGGGTGATTGGAATCAATACCGTAGTCACACTTATTGGGTTTGGACCACTTGATTCTGAAACAGTTTTCAGAGTTAGACCACTGGACGTGAACCAGAGAATTCACACCACAACTTATACACACACACTTTTAGAAACACACACACTAATAGAAATACACATATACTTATACATACACACACACACACTTATAAATACACACACACTTATAGATATACATACACATTTAAAAATACACACACACACATATAGAAATACCCACACATTCATAAATACACACATACTTATAGAATTACACATACATCTATAAATTCACACAGACTTATAAAAATACACACACACTTATACATACACACCAGTGGTGAAGCGTCAGGGCCTTCAAGGTATTCAGAGAAGACCCTGGAACTCTCAGATGAAACAAAGAAAATCGAATTAATTGTATTAATAAAATGTAATACAATTTAATAAAATTGAATACAATTTAAATAAAATGAATAAATGATAATCTGTTATATTACAGTGTTACGTTGATTTGTTTGTCTTTCTCGGTCCATGCACGACGCATTTGAGTGGTTTTGTGTTGGAAAAACAATGCAACCAATCAGATATTTTTCTGGGTTGCAGAATATCCTTCAACCAAAGTATTCCAGAATGCTTTGGCCCTTAGACTGAATGAGAGCGTACGCTTTGATTGACAATTTGATCAACCAATCATATAGTGGTTTGTAGTCAATGGGCGTATTCTTTCAGATTTCCCCACAGGTCCATAGTACGCTAGAAGGTCCATTTAGTTCACTGGCTCCAGACAGTGGATCTAGCTTAGTGCTACGTTGGGTTGTTTCTACGTAGGTTTTTAACGTCTAAATGGGTGAAGATGAAGGTACAGAAGGTCCAGTCGTGATAGACACGGTTCACCACTGGTCTATATATCATCTATCTCTCTCTCTATGTATCCATCACCTGTAGAAGGCCTCCCCCAGAGGGTTCACCACTGGTCTATATATCATCTATCTCTCTCTATGTATCCATCACCTGTAGAAGGCCTCCCCCAGAGGGTTCACCACTGGTCTATATATCATCTATCTCTCTCTCTATGTATCCATCACCTGTAGAAGGCCTCCCCCAGAGGGTTCACCACTGGTCTATATATCATCTATATCTCTCTCTATGTATCCATCACCTGTAGAAGGCCTCCCCCAGAGGGTTCACCACTGGTCTATATATCATCTATCTCTCTCTCTATGTATCCATCACCTGTAGAAGGCCTCCCCCAGAGGGTTCACCACTGGTCTATATATCATCCATCTCTCTCTCTATGTATCCATCACCTGTAGAAGGCCTCCCCCAGAGGGTTCACCACTGGTCTATATATCATCTATCTCTCTCTCTATGTATCCATCACCTGTAGAAGGCCTCCCCCAGAGGGTTCCAGTTGGCCGTGATGAAGGCCATTCTCCTCCTCCTCCTCCTCCTCCTCCTCCTCCTCCTCTTCCTCTTCCTCTTCTTCCTCCTCCTCCTCTTCCTCTTCCTCCTCCTCCTCTTCATCTGAGATGAGGACGATGTTGTTGTTGTGAGGACGAGGACTGCTCCTCCACTGGTGGGCGGAGGTACCACCGCAGCACAAGGACACCGTTCCATGAAATGTGATTGTAATATTATATATTATACACATTATGTTATGTAAAAAAATATGAAATAATATATAAATATATAAAATATATAAATATATAAAATATATATTAGATATATTAGATAAACATATTTATATAGTATATTTACATATGTATATGTATATATATTTATATATATATACATATATGAATATTTGCGTGTGTATATATATATATATATATCTATGAATATCTATATTTGAGAAATAAACTAATGAATGTATATATATTTTTTATAATAAATAAATATATATTTATATATATATATATATATATAAATATATACATATAAATATATGTTATATATTTATATGTATATATTTATAAAATGCTAAATTTGCTCTGGACGTAGTCCTTACTGAATATTTGTGTAGATATTATTTTTCCTTGTATTGTTCTTGTCTTGTTCTGTTTAGTCTGACCCCTCTCACCCAGACCCCAGTCTCTCTGCTCCTCTCCCCTCCTCTCACCCAGACCCCAGTCTCTCTGCTCCTCTCCCCTCCTCTCACCCAGACCCCAGTCTCTCTGCTCCTCTCCCCTCCTCTCACCCAGGTCCCAGTCTCTCTGCTCCTCTCCCCTCCTCTCACCCAGGTCCCAGTCTCTCTGCTCCTCTCCCCTCCTCTCACCCAGACCCCAGTCTCTCTGCTCCTCTCCCCTCCTCTCACCCCTCAGGCCCCAGTCTCTCTGCTCCTCTCCCCTCCTCTCACCCAGACCCCAGTCTCTCTGCTCCTCTCCCCTCCTCTCACCCAGGCCCCAGTCTCTCTGCTCCTCTCCCCTCCTCTCACCCCTCAGGCCCCAGTCTCTCTGCTCCTCTCCCCTCCTCTCACCCCTCAGTCCCCAGTCTCTCTGCTCCTCTCCCCTCCAGCAGGAGGCTCCCCCCACCGGACCCAGCCCTCATACACACACACATACACACTAATACTCATATTCATACTTATACTTATATTGAGACTTATATTTTTAAATGCTAACTTTGCACAGGACTTATTGTGTTGCCTTGTCTGTCCTGTTTTGTTTTTCACGTTCCTGTGTTGCTCCGGACCCCCGTGTCTAATTCCTATCCGTGTTTCTCCAACGCTATACGCAAGAAACCACTTTCTGATTCTGATCAAACCATGAGTCAACGTTTCCACCAGGCACCACCAGGGGGCGCTAAATCCCCACTTACAGAGAAGTCTTTCAAAGCAGAATTACACAGAGACACAACACAAAGTGTTTACATGTCGTGTGTGTGTGTGTGTGTGTGTGTGTGTGTGTGTGTGTGTGTGTGTGTGTGTGTGTGTGTGTGTGTGTGTGTGTGTGTGTGTGTGTGTGTGTGTGTGTGTGTGCGTGCGTGTGTGTGTGTGTGTGTGCTGTGTGAGAGAGAGAGAGGGAGAGGGTATAAATGGTATACATATATTAGTGTTACACACAAGAGAGAGAGACAGAGCTTTAAGAGCTCTGTCCTTCTCAGGGGTCAGAGGTCATTAGGAGCAGGTAGGGGTCAGAGGTCATTAGGAGCAGGTAGGGGTCAGAGGTCATTAAAGAGCAGGTAGGGGTCAGAGGTCATTAGGAGCAGGTAGGGGTCAGAGGTCATTAAGGAGCATACAGCATTACATTACAGTCATTCAGCAGACGCTTTTATCCAATACTACGAAATATATATTATAGATATTAACATCATACACATTCATATTATTATGAATATTATAGACATTACATCATAGACATTGATATTATAAATATTATAGATATTAACATTATACACATTGATATTATAGATGAATTTACTATCGATATTAGGTTAATATCTATAATATTCATATATAATATCAATGTGTATAATGTAAATATTATTAACATTATATTAACATAACATTGATAGTATATATAATTATGAATATCATTAATATGAATCTAAAATATATTAACTTTATATACCTTATTATTAATATGAATATAATATATAAACATTGTACACATTGATATTATATATAGGAATATGAATATTATGTATATTAACATTATATATATTCATATTAATATGAATAGTATAGATATTAACATTATAGACAAGAACATGACTTTTTATGAATTTTATAGAAATTAATATAATAGATATTATAACATATAATATTACGATTAATATAATTCATATATAGAGATATACATATCGATAAACAGACACACACACACACAGTATCACAGTAGATACTGTGGTGAGAATAGATAGATAATTAGAAAGATAGATAGATAAATAGATAGAAATACAAACAACTAATATATAAATAAACAAACAACGTATATATAAAAATAAACAAACAACTAATGTATCAATAGCAAACACACAAAGGACTAGTATATAAACAGAGGTGACTGTCCTCCACCTCTCAGACCGACCAGCAGAGGGCGCCAGAGGACAACAACACAATGACAAACAAACCAGCGAGCCGCTCTTCATCGCGTTACCGTTGGGCTGCTAAGAGAACCAGAAACCATATTCATAGATTTATGTTATTGGTCCCGTCCATCTCATTGCCTTCACACACATTGTGTTTAATCTAATAAAAAGACCTTGTCTGCATCTCCGTGTGTATATCAATGTTTAATGTCCTCTCAGTCGGAGCTGGGCTTCCATGTGTTGACCCGCGGCCGGGGCTGCGCTGCCACAACTCGGGCAACTTAATCTCTGCGGCGTAGACGTTAGCCGTTAGCTCCTGCCGGCGCCTCATCACCGTTAGCTTGGAGGATTATTTAGATCGGCGTTCCGGGTCACCAATGAGGGGGTGCGTAGACACCAGGAGACGGTAGACAGGTTGTCCAGTCCAAATGTTTACTCCCCGACACGAACGGTAATAACAGCCGCAGTCGTGAGGCTCGCAACAGCATTAGAAACGACAAGCGAACGTATCAGAACCGCTACATTCAAATCTCCCGCTCCTAAACATTACCCAGAATGCACCTGGGTTGAGCTGTCCTAAAGGAGCCCTAACTCCATCTCACAGAGTCCAGTGAATGTCTCTGTGTCCCAAGTGGGTCACCACAGTTGTGTTCCCACCCTGTGGCGGGCGGCTGGAGACTCAGCTCTGTCCCATCCCATGTGTCTGAGGGATAAAGGCCTTCATTCATTCCTCTTCAACATGGTTAAGGATGTGAACCCTCTAGGGACCATTGGCCCAATGACCTGTTGCTCTTTGGGTCAAAGGATCCCATCAAGCGTTCACCATTGACCAAAGTATTCCCGATTGCTTTGGCCCTCAGACTGAATGAGAGCGTGCGTTTGGATTGACAATTTGATCAACCAATCATATAGTGGTTTGTAGCCAATGGGCGTATTCTTTCAGATTTCCGCGAGAGCGAGAGTGGATCTAGCGTAGTGCTACAGTTTTTCTATGTAGGATTTTACATCAAAATGGAACAGCAGAGGTTCAGCAGCAGAGGGGGGTGACAGCAGAGGGGGGGGGGACAGCAGGGGGGGGACAGCATGGGGGGGACAGCAGGGGGGGGGGGACAGCAGGGGGGGACAGCAGGGGGGGGACAGCATGGGGGGGGACAGCACAGGGGGGGGACAGCATGGGGGGGACAGCATGGGGGGGACAGCAGGGGGGGGGACAGCATGGGGGGGACAGCAGGGGGGGGGACAGCACAGGGGGGGGGACAGCAGAGGGGGGGGGACAGCAGAGGTTCAGCAGCAGGGGGGGGACAGCATGGGGGGGACAGCATGGGGGGGACAGCAGGGGGGGGGACAGCAGGGGGGGGGACAGCAGAGGGGGGGGGACAGCAGAGGTTCAGCAGCAGGGGGGGGGACAGCAGGGGGGGGACAGCAGAGGTTCAGCAGCAGGGGGGGGGACAGCAGGGGGGGGGACAGCACAGGGGGGGGGACAGCAGAGGGGGGGACAGCAGAGGGGGGTGACAGCATGGGGGGGGGGCAGCAGAGGGGGGGGCAGCAGAGGGGGGACAGCAGAAGGGGGGGGACAGCAGAGGGGGGGGCAGCAGAGGGGGGGACAGCAGAGGGGGGGGGCAGCATGGGGGGGGCAGCATGGGGGGGGCAGCAGAGGGGGGGGCAGCAGGGGGGGGGACAGCACAGGGGGGGGGACAGCAGAGGGGGGGACAGCAGAGGTTCAGCAGCAGGGGGGGACAGCATGGGGGGGACAGCAGGGGGGGGGACAGCAGGGGGGGGGACAGCACAGGGGGGGGGACAGCACAGGGGGGGGACAGCAGAGGTTCAGCAGCAGGGGGGGGACAGCAGAGGTTCCGCAGCAGGGGGGGGGACAGCAGGGGGGGGGACAGCACAGGGGGGGGACAGCACAGGGGGGGACAGCAGAGGGGGGTGACAGCATGGGGGGGGCAGCAGAGGGGGGGGCAGCAGGGGGGGGCAGCAGAGGGGGGGCAGCAGAGGGGGGGGGCAGCATGGGGGGGGCAGCAGGGGGGGGGGCAGCAGAGGGGGGGGCAGCAGAGGGGGGGCAGCAGAGGGGGGGGGCAGCAGAGGGGGGGGTCCTGGTGTTGGAACAGAGGGTGTGTTGCTATCATTAATGGTATCAGTTTGATTTATAAAGCGCTTTTCATGATATGCAAAGAGGCTTCACAAAGAAAAGAGAGATAGTGTCAAACTAACATGGATAGCAACTATCAACAAAGTGATTTAACCTAAAATAGTTAAAGATAACAAAGTTTTATGAAACTTAAAGTAAAAACCTTGTAACCCTAAATGATATATTCAAGTATGACGACACCAATTAAAAGGTTAAGTCAACCTGTGTCCCTCTTGAATGGACTAATCTAAAGAGAGACTGTCTGTGAGACAGCAATGTGAGGCTTTCTAATACGCAACACGTGTTTGGCTCTGGTCTTAATCACCGACTAAGGGTTGATGAGGAGAGGGTTTTATCACACCGGGTTCAGTTTAATCTGGATCAGCTCAGACGTGTGAGGCGAGTGTCTGAGACTGACGGTCTGTGAGTTGGAGAGTGGGTTTGATTGATGAGAGGGGGTTTAGTGCCCCAGACGCTCTGCTGTTCGGGGGAACAATGTATCATGGTGTGTTTGTGAGTGAGTGAAAGAATGAGATGAGTGAAAGAGAATGAAAAGTGTCCAGAGTGTAAGAGACACTGAGTGAAAGAGGAATAGGGTACTGAGTGAAAGAGGAACAAGGTAGTGAGAAAGAGGAAGGGGTCCAGAGAGAACGGCCTACTGAGTTCAAGAAGCTCTGCACGGGAGCTCCGTTTCTGACTTCTTGCTCATTGATGTGTGAATGCAATAAAACTAATAAAAATAGTTCAACATTTTAGAACTGTGACCGAGTTAAGTGTTATGACATAATTAAGGTTGAGTTTTGCTATTTTAAGATTCACAATAAAAAAGTTGATTCTAAATGATTGTTTTTCTCTTAGATGTTTTCATTTGATTTATTTAGACATGTTAATTGTGGATGCTTGCTCAGCGCCTGCAGACATTGAGGAGGAAATCCCTTGAGGTGCTGGTCTAACTGGGGTCAACCCATCCTGCTGGTCAGTTGTCAAGTGAAGATCCCCTCCCCCGTCCTTTCACTTCCTTATAGTGATCTCAAGCTTCTCCTTGGTGTCTGGCAGGAGGCACACTGACCGCTGACCACAAGGAGAAGCTGCTCTTGTGTTTCATTGAGGAATTATTTTGTGAGATTGTTATTTCATTTCATTTATTTGTATTGATTATCTTTAGTTTTTAGTTTTAGATGAAGGTGAACATTGAAGAACATTGGTTCTCTCTCTATACACAAGGCCTCATAGAGAACTACATAGCAATAGAGCACATTCAACCATGGCCGAGTCAAGCATGTTGACATTCATTTCATAGATATGGCTGAAAGAAAGGAAGATAAAATATGTTGCTAAGAACTCACAGACACATTCAGTAGATGAGTACACTAAGTGTAGCCACAATGCATGGTTATCTCTAAGTCATCCCCAGATTCAGTAATCCAGAATAAACGGAGTCTATACAACGGTAGCCATTCTGACAATAACATATTAAATGTTATCACCACACTATTAGGAATCAAATACAATGTATTATTTGTCTATTATCGACAGTCAGCAAGACTAGTGGAAAGGGTCAATGAGGCTGGTGGCTAAGGGGACCTAGCCTTGATGAACTAACACATGAGATAACAGAGTAGACCAGAGCACTCATCAAAGCCAGACAAGTTGTGTTTCTCAGGTGCAGCTTGCAGAGCAATGAGGGGAAACAGACCCCAGGTCTTGATCCAGGTGACTGGGTGTGGACCAATGCAAGTGGAATGAACAAAGGTGGACAGGACCACGGGAGGTCACATGGGCTACCTCACACACCGTGAAAGTCTAAAAGAAAACTACTGGCCCCACCTGATACATTGTGCCCCAGCAAGACCACCTGCACAGAACCTAGGGGGGAATACGGGACCGACTGGCAAACCTTAATGATGGGAGGGCAAAGAGTGGTGTTCCTTCTAAGCATCCTGACCAGAACAAGAACACTTGAACTAAACGTAGGCAGAGAGAGATTTAAGCAAGGAT
>JANIIK010001271.1:0-17000 GCA_027704905.1 Muraenolepis orangiensis
TTCCCGTGGGAGCTGTGAGTCCACCACTGGCTCAATGCGGCTATGGACCATCCTCTCCAAGATCTTAAATGGGACACAGAGCAACGAGATTGGTCTGTATGACTTGGGGTCTTCTGCAGGTTTATTTGGCTTCGGCAGGGCTATGACAGAGGTTGAGCTTTAATCTCTGGTAGCATGATGTATAGAAAGCACAGAGCCAGCCAGATGTTGTTGTGCTCTGGTGGATGACGAACTCCGGGTGGATGTTGTCACGGCCAGGGGATTTGCCTGGTTTGAGCTTGCTCATGGCCTCACTGAGTTCCTCTGCTGTGAATTCTCCCAAGAGGTTGGAATCGACACTGGCCGCTCCCGAGATGCAAGACACCTCACGTGATGTCAGTCGGGCAAAGTCTTTGTCAGCATCTGGGAAGCGGCCGTTCTTCAGGAGCTGGGATGCGATGGCGTTTGCTGTGACTGGGCAGCTGCGGGTTGTTGTATTTCTGCCTGTGAGCTGGTTGATGGTCTGCCATGCCTTGCGACTAGAATGGGTGAAGTCGATTGATTCAACGACTTCTGTCCATCTGGCCCTGCGGGTGATATCCAGCTTCTGGAGCAGTGCTGCTGCAGTCACATCCACCTCTTCTCTGGAGCTAGCCCTCTGGTGGTCACACAGAAGGCGGCTGCATTCCTCGTCCCAACCTGGGATGTAATTGCTGTTATAGCCACGTGGGATGGTCTTCTTTGCCGCACCCAGGAGGACCTGGCAGTAGGCTGCATAGGCCGCATCCAGGTCGGCTGTGTCTGGGTCTGGCAGGCCAGCTGACCTTCTTTCAGTCTCCTCAGCATACGACTCCCAGTTGGCCTTTCGGAAGTTCCATCGCTTGACGGGTTTCCCTGGTACCGGTTCCACCAGTGATGGGACTTTAATGATGGATGGTCGGTGATGTGAGCTGGGAAACCTGTCCAGGACGCGTCTCTCCGGTTTCGGGTCGTTACTGTGGCAGATGGCGAAGGCCAGGTCCGGGTTGGTGGAGGTATTCCAGCGTGCAGAGAAGAAGGTTGGAGGCTCCTTGGGGTCATACAGCAGCAGAGCATCAGTGTTGGAGGCCCATTCACTCAGCGCCCCTCCATTAGGTGTTGTGTGGTTGTAACCCCAGTCTGTGTGCTGACAGTTGAAGTCACCTACATAGATGGCGGGTGCAGTTATTGATGGGAGTGACGTCGCGGACAGCTCTGATGGTGGGGGCTTGTATACGTTGACGACTGATGTTTCCTGGATTTTAGTAACCAGCCACTCGATGTTAGAGCCTGGTGGGGATTGGCTACTGGCTGACCACCTTATTTCAGTCCGGACGAACGTTGCCACACCGTGTTGCTTGCTGTAGATGGACCCAGTGAGATGGAACCCAGGGATCTTAAGGATGTTGTCTGATGTGCAGTGTGTCTCCTGCAGGAGCAGAACCGCTGCCCCGTTAGAATCAGCCAGGTGACGCAGGACTTCGAGTTTGGCGGTTGTTAGGCCCTCGACATTGAGTTGAAGCACTGACAGGCCTGGGTTTTGGACGGTCGGGATGACCGCCCGTCCGCCCATCCTAAGCCTGCCAGCTCGACGTTTGGTTGGCGACATTAGTTTCACAAGTTGGTCTTGCACCATTTCTTGTTACTTGCGGAGGACGTGGCCACGTGGAGGCTGTCGTCTTCTTCTCTGTCTGTCTGTCTGTCTGTCTGTCTGTCTGTCTGTCTGTCTGTCTGCTCAGCACATCAACCGACTTTTACACACACACACAACCGTTGCCAATGGCACATTTGTTCCAATTCTCACCGTGTGTGTGTGTGTGTGTGTGTGTGTGTGTGTGCCTGCATGTGTGTGTGTGTGTGTGCCTGCATATGTGTGTGTGTGTGTGTGTGTCCCACTACAATGCTGTAGTACTACAATATTCACCACAGATAATCAGTTTGATTTCAGCTACAAATTATATTATTTATACTATTATTATTTATACAAATTGTTATGTTTACTGTTCTACAAACTCTCTCTCTCTCTCTCTCTCTCTCTCTCTCTCTCTCTCTCTCTCTCTCTCTCTCTCTCTCTCTAATCACGTGAGAACAGCACAGCGAGACGTGAGCTTGGACTTCACAATAAGCAGAAGTTACCTTTAAGCAGAAGCCAGGCAGCACAAGGTGGAGGCAGCTCCTCTCTTTGTGGAGACTAAGGAAACAAGCCTTTTAAACTAAAGGGTGGACAGCGTTATAAGGTGAGTAGTGAGTGTTGACCAAGGGGTTAAAGAGTATGTCTCTAAACTTGTTATGCACCAGGGAGCCGGTTCCAACTGGAACACTTTGGTGATTTATTTGAAAAGACGTGATGTGTGTGTGTGTGTGTGTGTGTGTGTGTGTGTGTGTGTGTTGTTGTTGTTGTGTTGAAAACTATATTCTATATAAGTTGTCTATATCCCCGTCGAGCGCCCATAGGGCTGTGCGCACTACAGGAGCCGGATTACGTTCGACGCAGAAGCTGTATTTAAACAAACTATATTTATTTAGCCAATTATTATCCTGATACAAAGTTTGCTCAATACTGAATCAACATACAAAACTAACAAACCCCGGAGTTGAGATCCCCTCCTTAGTCTCACACAATGTTATATACGACTGTCATGGCGCCTCCCTCGCCAAACTGGTTCATTCTGGAACGTTCCAGTACGCCCGTGCTGTCTCACGTGACTTGGCCTCGTGCAGTTCTCAGTAAACCTCTCAATAATTCTCCCTTTGTCTGAACATTCTGGTTATTACATTTCATCACATTCTGAGTTCATTGTCTGGTACATTTTCAACTGTTAATGAAAATGTTTGGTTTATTTTATCTCACAGTGTGTGTGTGTGTGTGTGTGTGTTTGTGTGTGTGTGTGTGTGTGTGTGTGTGTGAGATTGAGACATATGTTGTGTATTCACGCCCCCTAGTGGTGCAATAACAGATATTAATAAAACATGGCTTTGATAAGCAGCCTCATATCTTAAGATGTATTAATAATTTATCAGACAGCTTAATACAAAGATACTGAAAGTTAGTTACTAAGTTAGTAACTGAAAGTTAAGTTAGTGATTAAGGAGCAGGTATGGGTCAGGGGTCATGAAGGAGCAGGTAGGGGTCAGAGATCATTAAGGAGCAGGTAGGGGTTAGAGGTCAGTAAGGAGCAGGTAGGGGTCAGAGGTCAGTAAGGATCAGGTAGGGGTTAGAGGTCATTATGGAGCAGGTAGGGGTTAGAGGTCATTATGGAGCAGGTAGGGCTTAGAGGTCATTAAGGACCTTTACCTCACTAACACCAAAACCTGATTATAATCCTCAGGGTTAACCTGAAGTGACTCACTAACCCCACATCCTGCTTGGTAGTATAGTCCTCAGGGTTAACCTGAAGTGACTCACTAACCCCACATCCTGCTTGGTAGTATAGTCCTCAGGGTTAACCTGAAGTGACTCACTAACCCCACATCCTGCTTGGTAGTATAGTCCTCAGGGTTAACCTGAAGTGACTCACTAACCCCACATCCTGCTTGGTAGTATAGTCCTCAGGGTTAACCTGAAGTGACTCACTAACCCCACATCCTGCTTGGTAGTATAGTCCTCAGGGAAGCAGCATGTGAGGCTCACAGCAGGAGTCACCGTGATAACTGAACTGAGATCAGTCTATGCTTGGTATCTGAAACTGAAGATTCTGCTATTCCCTGAATTATGTCTTAACATCTCCGGTTAACCTGCAAATCCAGCTTCTTGAAATCGGCTGGGGTCTCCGGTCTACTATGAATGAGGAGAGAGAGGAGGGGGATCCTACCTCTAAAAGCTCTCTGTCTGGGGAACATGGCCGCCAGAGCAGAGATAACAGGTGAGAAGAGGATCTCTAAGTGTCTGTGACTGTGGTCCATCTCAGAGCTCAGCAGTGATGTATCAGGACACCATCGTTAGTGTCAGTAAAAGCTGTGTGTGTGTTGTGTTGAAGACCAGAGCAGAAGGAGAGAGCAGACTCCCCTGGATCCAGCTGTGTCTCCATGAGGAGTGGATGGTCTATGGATCATCCTCTTTGCTTTAAAGATGGGAATCAGTCTATTGAGAAGAGGTGAGGGTTGATCAGATTATAACAATTCAGCATCTATTGAACATCCATAAATCCTGACTCTTGTTGTTCTAGAAGGATACAGGAGAGAGCAGACTCCCCTGGACCCAGCTGTGTCTCCATGAAGAGTGACCGGTCTATGGATACACCTCGTACCTTTAAAGATGGACGCCCCTCCAGAGAGGAGAGGTAGGAGCTTCAAAAATACTGTGTGTGTGTGTGTGTGTGTGTGTGTGTTTGTGTGTGTGTGTGTGTGTGTGTGTGTGTGTGTGTGTGTGTGTGTGTGTGTGTGTGTGTGTGTGTGTGTGTGTGTGTGTGTGTGTGTGTGTGTGTGTGTGTGTGTGTGTGTGTGTGTGTGTGTGTGTGTGTGTGTGTGTGATGTATCAGGACACCATCGCTAGTGTCAGTAAAAGCTGTGTGTGTGTTGTGTTGAAGACCAGAGCAGAAGGAGAGAGCAGACTCTCCTGGACCCAGCTGTGTCTCCATGAAGAGTGACCGGTCTATGGATCTTCCTTCTCAGTTTAAAGATGGGAATCAGTCAATTAAGAAGAGGTGAGGATTCATCTGAGATTATTAATATACAGTATATATTGAACATCCATAGAAAGAGAGGAGAGGGAGGAGTTTCAAACAGGTGATGAAAACTGACCACTTGGTTTCTACCAGACTCTGCTAATACTGACTTTTTGACTTCAGGAGAAATTATAAACCTAAATGTGTGTGTGTGTGTGTGTGTGTGTGTGTGCGTTCTCCACAGACGACACCAGGAGAGGTCAAAGGTTACCAGTGCTCGGTCTGTACAGCAGCATCAAACAGAGCTGATCAAGGTGTGTAAAAGTCCAACAAGACATTAGCCTTCAGCTCTACATGAACATTAAAAAGCATCTCTTGTGGTGCTCAGAGTCTCCAGGCTTCCCTCTTTAGACCAGACGTGAATCAAGGACAGATGCTTCTGATGTCCTCAGCTCACAGGAAAGTTCTCATTCATGTTCTGTTCCAGAGGGCTGAGGAGAACGCACACGCTTTTCTAGACCAGGAGCTGAAGAAGCTCTGGAGGGTTCTCTTCCCACATGACCCACAAGGCTCAGAGAGTCAGAGGGAGGAGGAGGAGGATGAGGAGGATGGGAAGAACCAGGAGCAGAGGAGGCGCGCCATAGAGGGAGTGACAGACATCACACTGCTCTGCCTTATGGAGATGAACCAGGAGGAACTGGCCCACACACTGAGGAGTGGTAAGAGACTCTTATTTAGAAAACATAGAAGAGACTCTTATTTAGAAAACATAAAAGAGACTCTTATTTAGAAAACATAGAAGAGAGTCTTATTTAGAAAACATAGAAGAGACTCTTATTTAGAAAACATAGAAGAGACTCTTATTTAGTAAACATAGAAGAGACTCTTATTTAGAAAACATAGAAGAGAGTCTTATTTAGAAAACATAGAAGAGACTCTTATTTAGAAAACATAGAAGAGACTCTTATTTAGAATACATAGAAGACTCTTATTTAGAAAACATAGAAGAGACTCTTATTTAGAAAACATAGAAGAGACTCTTATTTATAAAACATAGAAGAGACTCTTATTTAGAACACATAGAAGAGACTCTTATTTAGAAAACATAGAAGAGACTCTTATTTAGAAAACATAGAGGAGACTCTTATTTAGAAAACATAGAAGAGACTCTTATTTAGAAAACATAGAAGAGACTCTTATTTAGAAAACATAGAAGACACTCTTATTTAGAACACATAGAAGAGACTCTTATTTAGAAAACATAGAAGAGACTCTTATTTAGAAAACATAGAAGAGACTCTTATTTAGAATACATATAGACTCTTATTTAGAAAACATAGAAGAGACTCTTATTTAGAACACATAGAAGAGACTCTTATTTAGAAAACATAGAAGAGACTCTTATTTAGAAAACATAGAAGAGACTCTTATTTAGAAAACATAGAAGAGACTCTTATTTAGAATACATATAGACTCTTATTTAGAAAACATAGAAGAGACTCTTATTTAGAAAACATAGAGAATCTTATTTTGAAAACAGAAGAGACTCAAACAGAGACTTGTTTAAAATATTTCTACATTTCTATCTTTTCCAGATAAATCTCCTCTTGGAGGTCAAATGGTTTGATCCAGATGTGTAGGGTTAATGTGAGGCTTTCAGGTTGAGTGGTTTAATCCAAGGGCAGATATGTAGGGTTATTGTAGGGGCTTTCAGCTTTAGTGGTTTAATCCAGATATTTAGGGTTATTGTTATATATTATATATATATATATATATATTAGATATTATTGTGGGTCTATCAGGTTAAAAAATGTTACACAATATACTGCAGATCAACAGCCTGTCAACATACCTGAAGAGATGCAACACTGTCTTGTTATATCAGCATATCAAGTCAGTAATAGTTATAGTATAGTAATAGTTAATTATAATGTATTATAGTACTGTCATTACACCAATCATATTGTTGTGTCAATATCACATATAAGACCTGTCTTCTGGGTTCTCTCATTTAGGAATTGCTGCAGTCGAGTGCCAACATAACATCAAGTCTCATCTGATGCAGAAGTTCAGGCGTGTGTTTGAGGGAATCGCTAAAGCAGGACAGTCAACAGATCTGAATGACTTCTACACAGAGCTCTTCATCACAGAGAGAGTCAGTGGAGAGGTCAACAAGGAACATGAGGTCAGACTGATTGAAACAGCTTCCAGGAAACCAGCCAAGGAGGAAACACCAATCAAACTTGAAGACATCTTTAAACCCTTACCTGGACAAGATCAACCAAGCAGAACCATAATGACAACTGGAGTGGCGGGCATTGGTAAAACCATCTTAACACAAAAGTTCACTCTGGACTGGGCTGAAGGCAAAGCCAACCATGACATCCACTTCACGCTTCCCTTCACTTTCAGAGAGCTGAACTTACTGAAAGGGAAAGAGTTTAGCTTGATGGAACTTCTTCATCACTTCTTTATTCAAACCAAAGGAATCCTCAGATATGACCTGTTCCAAGTGGTCTTCATCTTGGACGGTCTGGATGAGTGTCGACTTCCTCTGAACTTCCAGAACAATCCGATCTGGACCGATGTCACAAAGTCAACCTCGGTGGACGTGCTGCTGACAAACCTCATCAGGGGCGACCTGCTTCCCTCCGCTCGCATCTGGATAACCACACGCCCTGCGGCAGCCAATCAGATCCCTGCAAAGTGTGTTGGCATGGTGACAGAGGTGAGAGGGTTCACCGACCCACAGAAGGATGAGTACTTCAGGAAGAGATTCAGAGAGAAGACTCTCGCCATTACAATCATCTCCCACATCAAGACATCCCGAAGCCTCCACATCATGTGTCACATCCCAGTCTTCTGTTGGATCAGTGCTACAGTTCTGGAGGACTTCTTCAAAACAACCCAGACAGGAGAAGTGATGCCCAACACCGTGACTCAGATGTACATCCACTTCCTGAGGGTCCAGTCCATACAGGGGGACAGGAAGTACCATGGGAGTGCTGAAACAGATGCAGTCTGGAGTTCAGAGAGCAGGAAGATCATTGTTGCTCTGGGAAAACTGGCTTTTAACCAGCTGGAGAAAGGCAACCTGATATTCTACGAGGCAGACCTGGCAGAGTGTGACATGGATATCAGAGCAGCCTCAGTGTACTCAGGAGTGTTCACCCAGATGTTTAAAGAGGAGTGTGTGCTGTTCCAGGACAAGGTGTTCTGCTTTGTCCATCTGAGCATCCAGGAGTTTCTGGCTGCTCTTTATGTCTTCCTGTCCTTCATGGACACTGGTGTCAATCTGCTCTCAGATAAACATCGGCGAGGCAAGTGGTCTATTCTTGTTGGAAAGAAAACAGAGGTCCAACACCTCTACCAGAGTGCTGTGGACAAGGCCTTACAGAGTGAGAACGGACACCTGGACTTGTTCCTCCGCTTCCTCCTGGGCCTCTCTCTGAAGACCAATCAGATTCTCCTTCCAGGTCTGCTGAGACAGACAGGAAGTAGCCCACGGACCAATAAGCAAACAGTGTCTTACATCAAGAAGAAGTTAAGTGGAGACCTCTCTCCAGAGAGAAGCATCAATCTGTTCCACTGTCTGAATGAGCTGAACGACCATTCTCTGGTGAAAGAGATCCAACAGTACCTGACATCAGGAAGTCTCACCACAGAAGATCTCTCTCCTGCTCAGTGGTCAGCTCTGGTCTTCATCTTACTGTCATCAGAAGAGGAGCTGGACGTGTTTGACCTGAAGAAATACTCTGCTTCAGAGGAGGGTCTTCTGAGGCTGCTGCCAGTGGTCAAAGTCTCCAAAACATCTCTGTAGGTTCACTAATAACATGTATTTTAATACACAATATACATTATACTAGAATATGAAAGTTAGAATAATATACAAAACATATATGTAGGTTCAGTAATAACATATATTACATTACAATAAACATTATACAAGAATATTAAAGTCATAATTAGATACAAAACAAATGTGTAGGTTCATTCATAACATGTATTACAATGTACATTATATAGTTGAATATTAAAGTTATATAATATTCAAAACATATGAGCTCGGAGCAGGCTATAGGAGGGAGCCTTACATAAAAGTATTTCAAGTTCTATAATATACAAAACATATCGGTAGGTTCAATAATAGCATGTATTACAATACACTATACATTATACTAGAATATTAATGTTATATAATATTCAAAACTAATTTTATTATTTCTAATATTTTATTTTCTAAACTACACAACATTTGTATTGTGAACCATTAGTAACAGCACCACTTCAGTAGGAAGTCCAGTAACAACTGGGTATTATACCAGGAAACACCACAACTGGGGTTTTCCCTGGCCTATTCATATTTGTGAATACTTGTTTTACAATTTGAATAAATACTGGATAATACTGGACCAGGCTACAAATTACACTCCAATATTGGCTGTTAAATCTTACCTACAGCGCTGTTATAATTAGTTAAACTTATATTTCTTATTCATAATGCTAGTAAAGACTGTGTTTTAATGGTGGTTTTAAGTGGTTTGAATTATAATAAGCCCTTTCAACACAGTTCCTAACATGTTCCTGTTGATGTTGTGTGAAGGCTGAATGGCTGTCATCTGTCAGAGAGATGCTGTGAAGCTCTGGCCTCAGTTCTCAGCTCCAACTCCTCCAGTCTGAGAGAGCTGGACCTGAGTACCAACGACCTGCAGGATTCAGGAGTGAAGCTGCTCTCTGCTGGACTGGGGAGTCAACACTGTACACTGGAGACTCTCAGGTCAGTTGGACTCAATGAGCAAACACTTGCAGCACAGGGTTTGATATCAGAATACATTCAACTGATTCCATGCATTGAGGAGATCTTTAGAACCAGGTGACCATCTCCATCACTAAGGACCACAACCACCCTGGGTACCATCTCTTCTCCCGTCTGGTCGCTGGTTCTGCAGCATCCGTACATGGACTACCAGGTTTAAGGATAGTTTATATCCACAGACAGTGACCTACTGAACTGCTAGGAGTGCTGCTACAATCATAACATGTCAGTAACATTACACTGTCATAACATTGTCATTAACATTACACTGTCATAACATGTCATTAACATTGCACTCTCATAACATTATCATTAACATAACACTATCATAACATTGTCATTAACATGACACTATCATAACATTGTCATTAACATTACAATGTCATAACATTGTCATTAACATTACACGATCATAACATGTCATTAACATTACACTATCATAACATGCCATTAACATTACACTATCATAACATTGTCATTTACATTACACGATCATAACATGTCATTAACATTACACTATCATAACATGTAGTTAACATTTCACTATCATAACATGTCATTAACATTACACTATCATATCATGTCATTACCATTACACTATCATATCATGTCATTAACATTACACTATCATAACATGTCATTAACATTTCACTATCATATTATGTCATTAACATTACACTATCATAACAAGTCATTAACATTACTCTATCATAACATGTCATTAACATTACTCTATCATAACATGTCATTAACATTACACTATCATAACATTGTCATTAACATTACACTATCATAACATGTCATTAACATTACACTATCATAACATTGTCATTAACATTACACTATCATAACATGTCATTAACATTACACTATCATAACATTGTCATTAACATTACACTATCATAACATGTCATTAACATTACTCTGTCATACTTTGCTGGACTTTCTGGACTCATTACAGTTACTGTACTGCACTGTATTCATGATGCTGGTGCACTACTGGCACTTTAAAATGCTTTTGTATGTTTTATATACAATTCAAAACATGTACATATCATCCATTTGTCACTTTATTGTTTTTTCTATTGTCATTATTATTGTGTATAGTATTTTTATAGTATAGTTGTATATAAATTCATACTCGGGAGGGAATGGGGAGTAAGCGTTCTATTGTACTTGTTGCCAATGGCAAATAAATCTCTTGAATCTTGATTTACATCCATAAAAGTATAAATTCAGACTCCTAAATAATACATTTTCAGAGAAATAAGGTAACATATTTAGGATGTTGTTGCCCTGATAGTATGATGTTAAATTCAGAGTTTGTTAATAGTGGTTTAAGGTGTTTGTTGTATTACATTCATATTATACTCATAGACAGTAAGGTGGAATTTAGAGTTGGTTAGTAAAGTTTATCAACAGCTTTTTCCTTAAAATGTGCCTTTTTAAGGAAACTTTAATTATTACCTTTGCTAAATATTTGTACATATTTTAGACAGCTAACTGTTATCATTTAAATATCTATTTTTTACATTGACTACACTTCTCTTGTGCTCATTATTGAAGTAAACGATTTGTGTTCTTTCAACCCAGTTCCTAACATGTTCCTGTTGATGTTGTGTGAAGGCTGAATGGCTGTCATCTGTCAGAGAGATGCTGTGAAGCTCTGGCCTCAGTTCTCAGCTCCAACTCCTCCAGTCTGAGAGAGCTGGACCTGAGTACCAACGACCTGCAGGATTCAGGAGTGAAGCTGCTCTCTGCTGGACTGGGGAGTCCACACTGTACACTGGAGACTCTCAGGTCAGTTGGACTCAATGAGCAAACACTTACAGCCCAGGGTTTGATATCAGAAGACATTCAACTGTTTCCATGCATTGAGGAGATCTTTAGAACCTGGTGACCATCTCCATCACTAAGGACCACAACCACCCTGGAAACCATCTCTTCTCCCCCTACCGTCTGGTCGCTGGTTCTGCAGCATCCGTACAGCAAGGACTACCAGGTTTAAGGATAGTTTATATCCACAGGCAGTGACTTACTGAACTGCTAGGAGTGCTGCCACTATAATATCATTGTCATTAACATTACACTATCATAACATTGTCATTAACATTACACTATCATAACATGTCATTAACATTACACTGTCATAACATGTCATTAACATTACACTATCATAACATGTCATTAATATTACACTATCATAACATGTCATTAACATTACACTATCATAACATTGTCATTAACATTACACTATCATAACATGTCATTAACATTACACTATCATAACATGTCATTAACATTACACTATCATAACATGTCATTAACATTACTCTATCATAACATGTCATTAACATTACACTATCATAACATGTCATTAACATTACACTATCATAACATTGTCATTAACATTACACTATCATAACATGTCATTAACATTACTCTATCATAACATGTCATTCACATTACACTATCATAACATGTCATTAACATTACACTATCATAACATGTCATTAACATTACACTATCATAACATGTCATTAACATTACTCTATCATAACATGTCATTAACATTACACTATCATAACATTTCATTAACATTACACTATCATAACATTGTCATTAACATTACTCTATCATAACATGTCATTAACATTACTCTATCATAACATGTCATTAACATTACACTATCATAACATGTCATTAACATTACACTATCATAACATGTCATTAACATTACACTATCATAACATGTCATTAACATTACACTATCATAACATGTCATTAACATTACACTATCATAACATGTCATTAACATTACACTATCATAACATGTCATTAACATTACACTATCTTAATTTGCTGGACTTTCTGGACTCATTACAGTTACTGTACTGCACTGTATTCATGATGCTGCTGCACTACTGGCACTTTAAAATGCTTTTATATGCTTTATGTACAATTCAAAACATGTACATATCATCCATGAGTCACTTTATTGTTATTTGTATTGTCATTTTATTGTGTATAGTATTTTTATAATATAGTTGAGTATAAATTCATACTGCAGGAGGGAATGGGGAGTAAGCATTATATTGTACTTGTTGCAAATGGAAAATCAATCTCTTGAATCTTGATTTATATCCATAAAAGTACAAGTTAAGACCCCTAAATTATTAATTTCAGAGGAATAACGTAGTTTATTAAATATGTTGTTGCCATCATTATATAAGGTGTATGTTACATTTTAAATATACAATACATCTCTGTAAGTTCACAAATCACATGTATTTTAAGCCACAATATACATAATATATACATAACAATATACAATATACATAATACATAACTAGAATATTAAAATTATAATAATTTACAAAACATATCTGTAGGTTCAATAATAACATGTACTACGATACAATATACATCATTCGAGAATATTATAAGTATTAAAGTACACAACATTTGTATTGTGAACCATTAGTAACAGCACCACTTCAGTAGGAAGTCCAGTAACAACTGGGTATTATACCAGGAAACACCACAACTGGGTTTTTCCCTAGCCTATTCATATTTGTGAATACTTGTTCTTCAATTTGTATGAATACTGGACAATACTGGACCAGGCTACAAATTACACTCCAATATTGGCTGTTAAATTTAAATTTTAAATTTTACCTACAGCGCGGTTATAATTTGCTAAACTTTTATTTCTTAATGCTTGTAATGTTTTAATGGTGGTTTTAAGTGGTTTTAATTCTAATAAGCCCTTTCAACCCAGTTCCTAACATGTTCCTGTTGATGTTGTGTGAAGGCTGAATGGCTGTCGTCTGTCAGAGAGATGCTGTGAAGCTCTGGCCTCAGTTCTCAGCTCCAACTCCTCCAGTCTGAGAGAGCTGGACCTGAGTACCAACGACCTGCAGGATTCAGGAGTGAAGCTGCTCTCTGCTGGACTGGGGAGTCCACACTGTACACTGGAGACTCTCAGGTCAGTTGGACTCAATGAGCAAACACTTACAGCACAGGGTTGGATATCAGAAGACATTCAACTGGTTTACAGCCATAAAAGTAACAATTCACACATCTAAATAAAGGATATTCATTAGAATAACTCATTCTGGTGTGTGTGTGTGTGTGTGTGTGTGTGTGTGTGTGTGTGTGTGTGTGTGTGTGTGTGCAGGTTGTCTGGCTGTATGGTCTCACAGGAAGGCTGTGCTTCTCTGGCCTCAGCTCTGAGCTCCAACCCCTCCCGTCTGAGAGAGCTGGACCTGAGCTACAATCACCCAGGAGACTCAGGAGTTACGCTGCTCTCTGCTGGACTGGAGGATCCACGCTGGAGACTGGACACTCTCAGGTACGGAGAGGACAGCTCACCTCTCAGGGACCGTGTCTCCTACAAGGATTCAACCAGCCGCTAGATGAAGTGGTTTACCAAGGCGGCTGTAACTCATGTTGTGTACAAAGTGATGATCCAGCAGATCATGAGTGTGAATGTTTCAACTGCTCTCTCTTTGTTCCCCCCAGGGTGGAGCACGGTGGAGGATGGAGGCTGAAACCAGCTCTAAAGAAGTGTGAGTGTCTGTTTAGTTTGAGTCATCACAACACACACTCACTCTTTAGATGGAAGGTCCATCCACACAGCAGGAGGTGACGTCCTGCTGGGAATGAACATGATGGATCTTATCAATATTAATATTGATAAGATTCATGATAGTTGACATGATGTATCTTATCAATATTAATATTTATTAGATACATCATGTATCTTATCAATATTATTATTGATTAGATACATGATGTTTTACATGATGTATCTTATAAATATTAATATTGTTAACCATCACAATGAATCCTCCTTTTATAAAATACAACAGGTATTATTACTGATACATGGTTATTTATTAATGAATTCTTATTGATTATTAGTAGTGTTATTATTATTATTAGACCATAACAATCCTCACATTATTAAAGGGTAAGTAAACAACCGTTTTAGCAGACCGTCTGCCTACCAGTTTCCAAAGAGTCGTAAAGGTTTTATAAAAAATGTACAGTTTGTGTTCCAAAGGAGCAGGTTTAAGGGGCGTGGCCAAACGCTGTCCAACCCCCCCTCACTGGAGCCAGGGGGCGGAGCCAATAGAAAACCACTGTGTGAAAACTGGTTGATCTGGAAGTAGACAACATGTCCCCGTTTGATAACTTTCTACATTTCAGTCCAAAACATCAGAAATGCTGACCAACACGTTTAGAGACCCAAACGGAGCAGCTTTCCCTTTAATATTAGTGTGTGTATTTAATATTATATTATAACAACTACTGTTATTCTTATGATATCATCATCCTTATGGTTATAATAAGGACCATTGAAGAATAATAACTCATATTTATTAGTGTGAATAATGTTTTGAATAATTATTAGTATAATTATATTATATATAATTATTATATTATATATTATAATATTATATTAGAATATTATTATTTTATTATTATTAATACAAATATTAATATTAATAGTATTATGTATATTATTATTATTATTATTATTATTATTATTACTATTATTAATATTATTATATATATCAAATAATAATAATATTATTAATATTATTATCATTATTGTTATGTAAGACATTAGAACATAATAATCCTGATACTACTAATATATTGATCACACACACAGAGCCCATGTGGTGACGCTGAGGGACTGAGAACATCAGGAGAACACAAACTACAGTCTGGCCTCAGTTTCTAGGAACAACAACAACAGTTCAGCAGACTAATCATGTCTTGTTCTCCATCAGATGCGTGTGAACTCACACTGGACCCAAACACAGCCCACAGACGACTCTCTCTGTCTGAGGACAACAGGAAGGTGACGAGGGTTAGAGAGGAGGAGAAGTATCCTGATCACCCAGAGAGATTTGACTCCTGTCCCCAGGTGTTGTGTAGAGAGGATCTGACTGACCGCTGTTACTGGGAGGTGGAGAGGAAAGGACGTGTTGCTATAGGAGTGACATACAGAGGAATCACTAGGAGAGGAGAGGGTGCTGACAGCTGTATTGGATTAAACAACAAGTCCTGGAGTCTTGATTGTTATGATGTTGGTTACTCTGTCTGGTACAACGGTAGTGTAACAGACATACGTCTCCCCCCCTCTAACAGAGTAGGAGTGTATGTGGACCGACCTGCTGGCTCTCTCTCCTTCTACAGAGTGTCCCCAGATGGAGGAGGGTCCTCAGACACACTGACACTCATCCACACCTTCCAGTCCACAGTCACCCAGGAGGACCTCCTCCCTGGGTTTGGGTTAAGGGGTTATGGTTCCTCAGTGGCTCTGTGTCCGTTGTAGCCACACACACACACACACACACACACACACACACACACACACACAGTATACACTATACAGACACACACACACACATTTATATACTGTACACACACACACACACACATAGTATACACTATACACACACACACACACACATTTATATACTGTACACACACACACACACATATAGTATACACTATACACACACACACACACACACACACACACACACACACACACACACACACACACACGGGGGGTGAGGGGGGGTTTCTCCCTTAAGGCCCCAAATGGCCAGAGAGCAGTTTCAGAGGTCAGGGGTCAGAGGAGGTGATCTACCACCATGGGTCCTACCACTGGGTCACGGATGGACCCCAGGGATTTAAAGACTGTTCAACTTTTGACTGTTATTCATTTTGATCGCTAAAAATGTTCTTTTTAAAAGGTTCGCAAAAAAGGCTTCATGCAATATGATGTTTTAAATGGTTGAACTTTCTCTTTAACACGTTCTAGAAGACTGTTGTATTCAATATAATGTTTTAAATGGTTGAACTTTCTCTTTAACACGTTCTAGAAGACTGTTGTATTCAATATAATGTTTTAAATGGTTGAACTTTCTCTTTAACACGTTCTAGAAGACTGTTGTATTCAATATGATGTTTGTGGTGGAGATGAAGATGTGTTCTCAGAGCTGAAAGGGAGTCATGCATTGGATGTTCTTTCATGGTCTGACCAGCTAAATATCACATGTTCATGTTGTTTCCTTTGATTCTTTGAAGCATTATTAATCACATGGGATTGTTTCCTTTAAATCCTTTTTTGAAGTGTTATTAAAGTATGATGTTGGATTGGTGTTCATGACGTTGTGTTCCATAATCCAGTGAGGTGAACATGATGTGTTGTCCTTTGAGTATAAGAGGAGTGATGAAGAGGAGGGTTGATAGTGATGAAGAGGAGGGTTGTTAGTGATGAAGAGGAGGGTGGTGATTGATGAATAGGAGGGTTGTTAGTGATGAAGAGGAGGGTGGTTAATTATGAAGAGGAGGGTGGTGATTGATGAATAGGAGGGTTGTTAGTGATGAAGAGGAGGGTGGTTAGTGATAGAGAGGAGGGTGGTGAGTGATGAAGAGGAGGGTGGTTAGGAATGAAGAGGGGTGATGAAGAGGAGGGGGGTGAGTGATGAAGAGGAAGGTGGTGAGTTACGAAGATGAGGGTGGTGAGTGATGAAAAGGAGGGTGGTGGGTGATGA
>JANIIK010001272.1:0-17500 GCA_027704905.1 Muraenolepis orangiensis
CACTCCTCTTTATCACTCACCACCCTCCTCTTCATCACTCACCACCCTCCTCTTCATCACTCATCACCCTCCTCTTCATCACTCTCCACCCTCCTCTTCTTCACTCCTCTTCATCACTCACCACCCACACACACTCACCACACACCAACCTCCTCTTCATCACTCACCACCCTCCTCTTCATCACTCAACACCCTCCTCTTCATCACTCACCACCCTCCTCTTCATCACTCTCCACCCTCCTCTTCATCACTCACCACCTCCTCTTTATCACTCACCACCCTCCTCTTCATCACTCTCCACCCTCCTCTTCATCACTCCTCTTTATCACTCACCACCCTCCTCTTCATCACTCTCCACCCTCCTCTTCATCACTCAACACCCTCCTCTTCATCACTCAACACCCTCCTCTTCATCACTCCTCTTTATCACTCACCACCCTCCTCTTCATCACTCTCCACCCTCCTCTTCATCACTCAACACCCTCCTCTTCATCACTCCTCTTTATCACTCACCACCCTCCTCTTCATCACTCCTCTTTATCACTCACCACCCTCCTCTTCATCACTCTCCACCCTCCTCTTCATCACTCAACACCCTCCTCTTCATCACTCACCACCCTCCTCTTCATCACTCCTCTTTATCACTCACCACCCTCCTCTTCATCACTCTCCACCCTCCTCTTCATCACTCACCACCTTCCTCTTTATCACTCACCACCCTCCTCTTCATCACTCTCCACCCTCCTCTTCATCACTCACCACCTTCCTCTTCATCACTCTCCACCCTCCTCTTCATCACTAACAACCTCCTCTTCATCACTCCCACCCTCCTCTTCATCACTCCTCTTTATCACTCACCACCCTCCTCTTCATCACTCTCCACCCTCCTCTTCATCACTCCTCTTTATCACTCACCACCCTCCTCTTCTTCACTCACCACCCTCCTCTTCATCACTCTCCACCCTCCTCTCTTCACTCCTCTTCATCACTCACCACCCTCCTCTTCATCACTCCTCTTTATCACTCACCACCCTCCTCTTCATCACTCTCCACCCTCCTCTTCATCACTCTCCACCCTCCTCTTCATCACTCACCACCTTCCTCTTATCACTCACCACCCTCCTCTTCATCACTCTCCACCCTCCTCTTCATCACTCACCACCTTCCTCTTCATCACTCTCCACCCTCCTCTTCATCACTAAATCACCTCCTCTTTATCACTCCCCACCCTCCTCTTCATCACTCTCCACCCTCCTCTTCATCACTCACCAACCTCCTCTTCTTCACTCACCACCCTCCTCTTCATCACTCTCCACCCTCCTCTTCTTCACTCCTCTTCATCACTCACCACCCTCCTCTTCATCACTCCTCTTTATCACTCACCACCCTCCTCTTCATCACTCTCCACCCTCCTCTTCATCACTCTCCACCCTCCTCTTCATCACTCACCACCTTCCTCTTTATCACTCACCACCCTCCTCTTCATCACTCTCCACCCTCCTCTTCATCACTCACCACCTTCCTCTTCATCACTCTCCACCCTCCTCTTCATCACTCACCACCTTCCTCTTTATCACTCACCACCCTCCTCTTCATCACTCTCCACCCTCCTCTTCATCACTCTCCACCTTCCTCTTCATCACTCTCCACCCTCCTCTTCATCACTCCTCTTTATCACTCCCCACCCTCCTCTTCATCACTCTCACCACCCTCCTCTTCATCACTCCACCCTCCTCTTCATCACTCACCACCTCCTCTTCATCACTCTCCACCCTCCTCTTCATCACTCACCACCCTCCTCTTCATCACTCAACACCCTCCTCTTCATCACTCACCACCCTCCTCTTCATCACTCATCACCCTCCTCTTCATCACTCTCCACCCTCCTCTTCTTCACTCCTCTTCATCACTCACCACCCACACACACTCACCACACACCAACCTCCTCTTCTTCACTCACCACCCTCCTCTTCATCACTCACCACCCTCCTCTTGGATGGAGGAGGTGAGGAGGTGGGGGAGGTGAGCAGGTGGGGGAGGTGAGGAGGTCGGGGAGATTAGGGAGGTGGGGGAGGTTAGGGAGTCGAGGTGGTGGGGGAGGCGAGGAGGTGGGGGAGTTGAGGAGATGAGGAAGTGAGGAGGTGTGGGTGGTTAGGGAGGTGAGGAGGTCGGGGAGATTAGGGAGGTGGGGGAGGTTAGGGAGTCGAGGTGGTGGGGGAGGCGAGGAGGTGGGGGAGTTGAGGAGATGAGGAAGTGAGGAGGTGTGGGTGGTTAGGGAGGTGAGGAGGTCGGGGAGATTAGGGAGGTGTGGGTGGTTAGGGAGGTGAGGAGGTGGGGGAGTTGAGGAGATGAGGAGATGAGGAAGTGAGGAGGTGTGGGAGGTTAGGGAGGTGAGGAGGTGAGGATTTAAGGAACTGGGGGAGGTGAGGAGATGAGGAGTTAAGGAACTGGGGGAGGTGAGGAGGTGAGGAGGTGGGGAGGAGAGGAGGTGGGGGAGGTTTGGGAGGTGAGGAGATGAGGAGGTGGGGGAGGTTAGGAGGTAAATGGGGTGGGGGAGAAGAGGAGGAGAGGGGTGAGGAGGTGAGGGGGAAGAGGAGTTGGGGGAGGTAAGGAGGTGATGGAGGTGAGGAGGTGAGGGGGAAGAGGAGTTGGGGGAGATGAGAAGGAGATGGAGGTGAGGAGGTGAGGGAGAAGAGGAGTTGGGGGAGGTGAGGAGGTGGGGGAGGTGAGGAGGAGAGGGAGAAGAGGAGTTGGGGGAGGTGAGGGAGGTGGGGGAGGTGAGGAGGAGAGGGAGGATGGCCGCTCCCTCTTCCTCGTGACCAGCGCACCGCTTAGCCACGCCCCTTTCCACAACAGTGTGTGTATGTGTGTTTGAATGTGTGTGTGTCCATATAAATATGTGCGTGTGTGTGTTTGTTTGTCTGTTTGTGAGTGTGTATATAAATATTTGTGTGTGTTTGTATGTATGTGTGTTTCCATGTGTGTGTGTGTGTGTGTGTGTGTGTGTGTGTGTGTGTGTGTGTGTGTGTGTGTGTGTTGCTACAACGGACACAGAGACACTGAGGAACCATCCCTCCATAACCCAAACCCAGGGAGGAGGTCCTCCTGGGTGAATGTGGACTGGAAGGTGTGGATGAGTGTCAGTGTGTCTGAGGACCCTCCTCCATCTGGGGACACTCTGTAGAAGGAGAGAGAGCCAGCAGGTCGGTCCACATACACTCCTACTCTGTTAGAGGAGGGGAGACGTATGACTGTTTGACTACTGTTGAACAGGACATAGTAACCATCAACAGAACAATCAAGACTCCAGGACTTGTTGTTGAATCCAAGCATGCTGTCATCACCCAGTCCTCTCCTTGTGATTATTAGTCACTCCTATAAGAACACGTCCTTCCCTCTCCACCTCCCAGTAACAGCGGTCAGTCAGACCCTCTCTACACAACACCTGGGGCCAGTAGTCAAATCTCTCTGGGTGATCAGGATACTCCTCCTCCTCTATAACCCTCGTCACCTTCCTGTTGTCTCCTCATCTCTAACCCTCGTCACCTTCCTGTTGTCTCCTCCTCTCTAACCCTCGTCACCTTCCTGTTGTCTCCTCCTCTCTAACCCTCGTCACCTTCCTGTTGTCTCCTCCTCTCTAACCCTCGTCACCTTCCTGTTGTCTCCTCCTCTCTAACCCTCGTCACCTTCCTGTTGTCTCCTCCTCTCTAACCCTCGTCACCTTCCTGTTGTCTCCTCCTCTCTAACCCTCGTCACCTTCCTGTTGTCTCCTCCTCTCTAACCCTCGTCACCTTCCTGTTGTCTCCTCCTCTCTAACCCTCGTCACCTTCCTGTTGTCTCCTCATCTCTCTGAAATGGTTCAGTCTTGTTGGTTTGGATTCTTCTTGTGTTGTTTCCTGGTTTGTTTTGGGTTCCACCCTTTACAGACAGGCAGGCAGGCACACACACACACACACATACACACACACACACACACACACACACACACACACACAAAGGAATGGCCCCAGGGCCCCTAGGGTGATGAGCTCTGCCAGTAGAGCGCTGTCTGCCATTGAACAAACACACTCACAAACAGAACCTGAGGCTCTTTCCATTGTGTGGGGCTGTGAACATTTCCACATGTACATTTACGGAGCACCTTTCACCCTTGTTAGTGATCAGCAACCTTTGGAATGGACTTCCATGAACCCCAAGTCCAAGCCACCCGCTCTAATAGAAGGTTGAGTCTACGTCTCCAGCCTTCCAGCTACACAGTCCGCTACACGTCTGGTCAGGACACTCTGGAAGACTCTATGTCACGCCACCCGGGGAAAGTACTTTAATAATAATAATGATGATTATGATTATGATAATCATTTTATTTATATTGCACTTTTCATTTAAAAGAGCATCAGAGTGCTTCAACGTTAAAAACATAGCAAACACACACAATACAATTACTGAATATAGTGAGCACTAATATTAACATAAAAAGGCCTTCCTAAATCAAAAGGTTTTTAGGCCTGAAGGTCTTTAGGTATTAAATGTTTCTCAGGGCGTTTTAAATGAGGAAAGTCAACGAACCAACCAGTTGGTCCACTTCAACCTCTTCTAGGCTGTTGTTCCAGGACTTCACTCAGTCATACACAATAATAACTTCATTAAAATATGAACCATAGACAGAGAGCTCTGATGACTAGAAGCTCAGACACACACCGTCTCTGACGATACTTTTAGTCCATTTGAAGCACAGACTTTAACACATATAGAATATTGATTATCATCAAAAGGTTCATGACTGAAACTGTATTATTACGTTTATTTTATAGCATTCAAATATTGAGTAGAAAACTGACCATAAACAGTATAATAAATGTGATGACATGATTTTTAGCAGTTTCTATTTTAGACAAGGTTATCATGTTTAGAATGGGTTATAGTTATATAATAGTCAGGGTTGTTAGGTTGGATTCTTCTTGTGTTGTTTCCTGGATTGTTTTGGGTTCCACCCTTTACAGGCAGGCAGGCACACACACACACACACACACACACACACACACACACACACACACACACACACACACACACACACACACACACACACACACACATAGCTGTGTTTGTTGCTTGCTGTGGTCCAATGTCTACCAGATGTTTTCCCGAAGTCTTCCACAATCCAGCTGGCCTTATAAAGATACACAACTGACTGAATATAAATATAATAAAGTATAATAAACTATAATATAATATGAATATATCCCTCTCCGGGAACCATCACCTTATCGTGGTGGAGAGGTTTGGGTGTCCCTGTGAACCTGAGAGCTGTGTTGTCTGGAGCCTAGTGCTCCTGGTAGGGTCTCCCATGGCAGATTGGTCTCAGGGGAGGGGCCAGACTAAGAATGGTTCAAAGACTTCAATGGAAAAACAAACTAGAAGTGAGGATACCCTGCCCGGAGGAAGCCCGGGGCCCCTTTCCGGAGCTAGGCCTGGAAAGAGGGCCCGTAAGCGAGCGCCTGGTGGCCGGGTTAGCTACGGACATACGGGCATTGCCCGAAAAAGCAACGTGGCCACTTCTCCTTCCCGCGGACCCACCACCTACGGGAAGAACCACTGGGGTCGGGTGCACTGCCTGTTAGGCGGCAGTGAAGGCAGGGGGCATCGACGGACCAAACCCAGCCAACAGAGACTGGCTTTGGGGACGTGGAATGTCACTTCTCTGGGGGGGAAGGAGCCTGAGCTGGTGCGGGAGGTGGAGCGCTACCAATTAGATCTGGTGGGGCTTACCTCTACGCACAGCACTGGCTCTGGAACTAAACTCCTGGATAGGGGTTGGACTCTTTCCTTCTCTGGAGTTGCTCAGGGTGTGAGGCGCCGGGCGGGTGTGGGGATACTCACAAGTCCCCAGCTGAGTGCCGCTTTGTTGGAGTTTACCCCGGTGGACGAGAGGGTCGCCTCCCTACGCCTTAGGGTCATGGGAGGGAAAACTCTGACTGTTGTTTGTGCCTATGCACCAAACAACAGTTCGGAATATCCCGCCTTCTTGCACACCCTGGATGGAGTCCTGCATGGGGCTCCTGAAGGGGACTCTATAGTCCTCCTGGGAGACTTCAACGCACAAGTGGGTAACGATGGGGAAACTTGGAGGGGCGTGTTGGGGATGAACGGCCTACCTGATCTGAACCGTGGGGTTTTGTTATTGGATTTCTGTGCTAGTCATGGATTGGCCATAACAAACACCATGTTCAAACATAAGGATGCTCATAAGTGTACATGGTACCAGAGCACCTTAGGCCGAAGGTCAATGATCGATTTTGTTATCGTATCATCTGGCCTGAGGCCGCATGTTTTGGACACTCGGGTGAAGAGAGGGGCAGAGCTGTCAACCGATCACCATCTGGTGGTGAGTTGGGTAAGATGGCGGGGGAAGCCTCTGGACAGACCTGGTAAGCCCAAACGTGTAGTGCGGGTGAACTGGGAACGTCTGGTGGATGCCCCTGTCCGGGAGACCTTCAACTCACACCTCCGGCGGAATTTTTCGGGCATCTCTGTGGAGGCTGGGGGCATTGAGCCAGAGTGGTCATTGTTCAAAGCTTCTATTGCCGAAGCTGTGGTTGAGAGTTGTGGCCTCAAGGTCATTGGTGCCTCAAGGGGCGGCAACCCTCGGACTTCGTGGTGGACACAGGTGGTCAGGGAAGAAGGAGGCCTTCCGGGCTATGTTAGCCTGTGAGACTCCGGACTCAGTTGCGAGGTATCGACAGGCCAAGAGGACGGCAGCCTCGGCTGTAGCGGAGGCAAAGCAGCGGGTGTGGGAGGAATTCGGAGAAGCCATTGAGAAGGACTTTCAGTCGGCACCAAAGCGTTTCTGGCAAACAATCTGGCGCCTCAGGAGGGGGAAGCGTGGGTCCATCCAAGCTGTGTACAGTAAGGGTGGGACATTGCTGACCTCAACTGAGGAGGTGATCGGGCGGTGGAAAGAACACTTTGAGGAACTTCTTAACCCAACTACACCCTCAATGGTAGAGACAGAGCTGGAGGATGAAGGACGGCAAACATCAATCTCCCTGGAGGAAGTCACTGCGGTAGTCAAACATCTCCGCAGTGGCAAAGCCCCAGGGGTTGATGAGATCCGTCCAGAAATGCTAAAGGCTCTGGGTGTTGAGGGGCTGTCATGGATGACACGTCTTTTCAACATTGCGTGGAAGTCTGGGACAGTGCCTGAGGAGTGGCAAACGGGGGTGGTGGTACCCCTGTTCAAAAAGGGTGACCAGAGGGTGTGTGCCAATTACAGGGGTATCACATTACTCAGCCTCCCTGGGAAAGTCTACTACAAGGTGCTGGAAAGGAGGGTTCGGCCGATAGTCGAACCTCAGATTGAAGAGGAACAATGCGGATTCCGCCCTGGTCGTGGAACAACGGACCAGCTTTTCACTCTTGCAAGGATCCTGGAGGGGGCTTGGGAGTATGCCCATCCGGTCTACATGTGTTTTGTAGATTTGGAGAAGGCATATGATCGGGTCCCTCGGGAAATACTGTGGGGGGTGCTGCGGGAGTATGGGGTGCGGGGGTCACTGTTGAGGGCCATCCAATCTCTCTACTCCCAAAGCAAGAGCTGTGTCCGGATTCTCGGTACAAAGTCAGGCCTGTTCTCAGTGGGTGTTGGCCTCCGCCAGGGCTGCGCTTTGTCACCCATCCTGTTTGTGATTTTCATGGACAGGATTTCAAGGCGTAGTCATGGAGGGGAGGGGTTTCAGTATGGTGGGCTCAGGATTGAATCGCTGCTGTTTGCAGATGATGTGGTCCTGTTTGCGTCATCAGTATGTGACCTTCAGCACTCACTGGATCTGTTTGCAGCAGAATGTGAAGCGGCTGGGATGAGGATCAGCACCTCCAAATCTGAGGCCATGGTTCTTAGCAGGAAACCGGTGGATTGTCTACTCCAAGTAGGGAGGGAGTCCTTATCCCAAGTGAAGGAGTTCAAGTATCTCGGGGTCTTGTTCTCGAGTGAGGGGAGGATGGAGAGTGAGATTGACAGGAGAATAGGTGCAGCGGGAGCGGTATTGGGTGCACTTTGGCGCACCGTTGTAACCAAAAGAGAGCTGAGCCAGAAGGCAAAGCTCTCGATCTACCGATCAGTCTTCGTTCCTACCCTATGGCCATGAGCAATGGGTAATGACCGAAAGGACGAGATCGCGAATACAAGCGGCCGAAATGAGTTTCCTCAGGAGGGTGGCTGGTATCTCCCTGAGGGATAGGGTGAGAAGCTCAGTCACTCGTGAGAGACTCGGAGTAGAGCCGCTGCTCCTTCGCGTAGAAAGGAGCCAGTTGAGGTGGTTCGGGCATCTAGTAAGGATGCTTCCTGGTCGCCTCCCGAGGGAGGTTTTCCAGGCACATCCAACTGGGAAGAGACCACGGGGCAGACCGAGGTACAGGTGGGGTGATTACATCTCCACACTGGCCTGGGAACGCCTCGGGATCCCCCAGTCAGAGCTAGTCGATGTTGCCAGGGAGAGGGAAGTTTGGAGTCCCCTGCTGAAGCTGCTACCTCCGCGACCCGATTTCGGATAAGCGGGAGAAGATGGATGGATGGATGGATGGATGAATATATGAACACGATTGTTTCCACACTTGGTTGAATGCCAACACTGCTGTATTATGCAGTCATGTCCATTTCATGAACCTCTAGTTAGTTACGTTTACATGAGTTTACAAACCAACGGGGAACATTGAAACTTCTTGACGATAGTAAACCAACTCTTTAGATATGAAAACGTCTGTTTAAAAACACTTAATATAAATATGCACCACAGCGCCATCCGCTGGTTAGATGACGTCAGTGCAGTCAACTTAAACACGTGAATTCTACGTAGGTTTTCTAATGAAAAAGTCTTGGAGTTGGAGTCTACGTCTCCAGCCTTCTAGCTACACAGTCCGCTACACGTCTGGTCAAGTCAAGTCAAGTTTATTGTCACTTCACAGTTTACACAAGTATAAAGCAGTGAGTGTAAATCTTATGTGCAAAACCCGACGACAGACAGCAGTTATAAAAATAAGATAGAATAAAAACAGAATAGAATAGAATAGGACTGGTTCCTGATCACCTCATGTCCCCGACTAGGTCTCTGCCTGCCCCCGTGGTGGCACCCTGGGTGACATTATAATAAATCTCACTACCTGTCCTTGTTGTCCGTGTGCTGCCTTTGGGTCCAAACCTAACCCCTGACAGTTCTGCGCTCGAGTGCGATGCAGGACAATCTGGTCAGGACACTCGGGGAAAGTACTTTAATAATAATAATAATGATTATGATGATGGTAATCATTTAATTTACATTGCACTTTTCATATAAAAGAGCATATCAGCTTCAAAGTTAAAAACATAGCAAACACACACAATACAATTACTGAAAATAGTGAGCACTGATATTAACATAAAAAGGCCTTCCTAAATCAAAAGGTTTTTAGGCCTGAAGGTTTTTAGGTATTAAATGTTTCTCAGGGCGTTTTAAATGAGGAAAGACAAGCAGAAGAATATGTGCACTTTGTGCTGCTAAAGCTGTTGTGAGGCAATGTCATCGGCTACCATCGACCCCTACTGATGACACTGAGCTACGGGGACAAGGATTGTTGTTCTGTTCTCTGAAGGTCAGGGCAATATCACTTGCACATAAAGGCCACCAGGGGGTTGTCAAGACCAAAACGTTGATCAGAGAGAAAGTTTGGTTCCCTGGCATTGACAGACAAGTCTAAACCGTGCTAGCTGGCTTCATGCCATGTCAGACTGTGGTGGCCAACAACACACAGGAATCAGAGTCAAGTCAAGTCAGGTTTATTGTCACTTCACAGTTTACACAAGAATAAGCAGTGAGGGAAAATCTTATGTCCGACGACAGACAGCAATAGTTATAAAAAACCCCAGAATAGAATAAAAATAAGTAAAAAAGTACAAAACTGTATAAAGTTAAATATATAAAAATGTAATTTATAAATTTCAATATATCAGCACAGAAAAAGAGCAATATGTAAATATAAATCAATGTAATAAAATATGCATTGTGATACGCTATACGCCCTTGTTCAGCAATCTACCGACGGTTGAGAATCCCCAATCTCAGTCATGGGGTCAAAAGACACGGATGACAAGATGTGATGAACTGGAATGGAATCCATCCTCAACAAACCCCAGAGCCCCTCCCCCAGAGACCCTCCCCCCCTCCCCCTGAGCCCCTCCCCCCGGAGCCCCTCCCCCCTGAGCCTTCTCCTTCTTCCTCCCCACCTCTCTCCCTCTTTCTCCTCCTCCCTCCCTCCCTCACCACCTCTCTTCCTCCTCCACCCTCTCCCTCCCTCCCTCTATCCTCCTCCCTCCTTCTCCTCCTCCCTCCCTCCCTCCCCACCTCTCTCCCTCCCTCTATCCTCCTCCCTCCTCCCTCCCCACCTCTCTCCCTCCTCCACCCTCTCCCTCCCTCCCTCTATCCTCCTCCCTCCTTCTCCTCCCCTCCCCACCTCTCTCCCTCCTTGTCCTCCTCCCTCTGTGTGTGTGTGTGTGTGTGTGTGTGTGTGTGTGTGTGTGTGTGTGTGTGTGTGTGTGTGTGTGTGTGTGTGTGTGTGTGTGTGTGTGTGTGTGTGTGTGTGTCTGTTAGAGAGAGAGATATGTATGTGTGTGTGTGTGTGTGAGTGTGTGTGAGATATGTGTGTGTGTGTGTGTCTGCGCTAGAGAGAGGTGTGTGCAGGGTGTGAACTGGAGGGGAGCAGGGGGAGCTGTAGCTCCCCTAGTGGTGACATGAGCTCCCCTGGGAACATGGTTTGTGAAATTTGGGGGGAGCTCTCTAAAATACTGATATGATGACCAAATCAATTCCATTTTGGGCATGGGATTTTTTTTCAAAGGTGTAAAATAAGTGAAATAAAATTTTATTTAGAGTTTATGATTCATGAAAAAAGTGTGGCCTGCTTGCACGCTGCCCGCAGCGCCACCCACGACCCACAAGCTCACGAGCTGGTTTAGTTAGCGCTGCATGGTTACCAGCCATTGTTGCTGCTGCTGACATGTCGGCTATGTGCATCGTTGTGTTGTGTGTGGCGTCGCATCTCTCCAGGCAGTGAGAGGGTTGTGTTGTGTGTGGCGTCGCGTCTCTCCAGGCAGTGAGAGGGTTGTGTTGTGTGTGGCGTCTCTCCAGGCAGTGAGAGGGTTGTGTTGTGTGTGGCGTCGCGTCTCTCCAGGCAGTGAGAGGGTTGTGTTGTGTGTGGCGTCGCGTCTCTCCAGGCAGTGAGAGGGTTGTGTTGTGTGTGGCGTCGCATCTCTCCAGGCAGTGAGAGGGTTGTGTTGTGTGTGGCGTCGCATCTCTCCAGGCAGTGAGAGGGTTGTGTTGTGTGTGGCGTCGCGTCTCTCCAGGCAGTGAGAGGGTTGTGTTGTGTGTGTGGCGTCGCGTCTCTCCAGGCAGTGAGAGGGTTGTGTTGTGTGTGGCGTCGCGTCTCTCCAGGCAGTGAGAGGGTTGTGTTGTGTGTGGCGTCGCGTCTCTCCAGGCAGTGAGAGGGTTGTGTTGTGTGTGGCGTCGCGTCTCTCCAGGCAGTGAGAGGGTTGTGTTGTGTGTGGCGTCGCGTCTCTCCAGGCAGTGAGAGGGTTGTGTTGTGTGTGGCGTCGCGTCTCTCCAGGCAGTGAGAGGGTTGTGTTGTGTGTGGCGTCGCGTCTCTCCAGGCAGTGAGAGGGTTGTGTTGTGTGTGGCGTCGCGTCTCTCCAGGCAGTGAGAGGGTTGTGTTGTGTGTGGCGTCGCGTCTCTCCAGGCAGTGAGAGGGTTGTGTTGTGTGTGGCGTCGCGTCTCTCCAGGCAGTGAGAGGGTTGTGTTGTGTGTGGCGTCGCGTCTCTCCAGGCAGTGAGAGGGTTGTGGTGTGTGTGTGGCGTCGCGTCTCTCCAGGCAGTGAGAGGGTTGTGTTGTGTGTGGCGTCGCGTCTCTCCAGGCAGTGAGAGGGTTGTGTTGTGTGTGGCGTCGCGTCTCTCCAGGCAGTGAGAGGGTTGTGTTGTGTGTGGCGTCGCGTCTCTCCAGGCAGTGAGAGGGTTGTGTTGTGTGTGGCGTCGCGTCTCTCCAGGCAGTGAGAGGGTTGTGTTGTGTGTGGCGTCGCGTATCTCCAGGCAGTGAGAGGGTTGTGTTGTGTGTGGCGTCGCGTATCTCCAGGCAGTGAGAGGGTTGTGTTGTGTGTGGCGTGGCGTCTCTCCAGGCAGTGAGAGGGTTGTGTTGTGTGTGGCGTCTCTCCAGGCAGTGAGAGGGTTGTGTTGTGTGTGGCGTCGCGTCTCTCCAGGCAGTGAGAGGGTTGTGTTGTGTGTGGCGTCGCGTCTCTCCAGGCAGTGAGAGGGTTGTGTTGTGTGTGGCGTCGCGTCTCTCCAGGCAGTGAGAGGGTTGTGTTGTGTGTGGCGTCGCGTATCTCCAGGCAGTGAGAGGGTTGTGTTGTGTGTGGCGTCGCGTCTCTCCAGGCAGTGAGAGGGTTGTGTTGTGTGTGGCGTCGCGTATCTCCAGGCAGTGAGAGGGTTGTGTTGTGTGTGGCGTCGCGTCTCTCCAGGCAGTGAGAGGGTTGTGTTGTGTGTGGCGTCGCGTCTCTCCAGGCAGTGAGAGGGTTGTGTTGTGCTATAGCTGTATTATTAATATTAATATTGTTGATGATTGGTGCCGCTGGCTGCTCTTATCGCGTGTGTTCGGCTCTGTGTGGGCTACAGCCATAATAGGCTATAGCCCATGTGCCTGTTTTTGTGTCATTTTAAATTGATTGAATTAAACAGTCAAACGTTACATTGGTTAATCCGGATCCCCCGGAGACCGTGGTATAGTTCGCACACTGTGTGTGTGTGTGTGTGTATAGAGATGTGTGTGTGTAAGAGAGAGATATATGTGTGTGTGAGTGTGAGTGTGTGTGTGTGTGTGTGTGTGTGTGTGTGTGGTGCTGATGATGGTTGTTAAGGAACATCCTGAACTCTTCGGTCTCACCTCTGAACACTCGTTACACCGACACTAACTAGTCTCTGTTAGCTTCTCTGTTAGCATCTCTGTTAGCTTCTCTGTTAGCGTCTCTGTTAGCGTCTTTGTTAGCTTCTATATTAGTGTCTCTGTTAGTGTCTCTGTTAGCGTCTCTGTTAGCGTCTCTGTTAGCTTCTCTGTTAGCGTCTCTGTTAGCTTCTCTGTTGGTGTCACTGTTGGCGTCACTGTTAGCCTCCTTGTTTGCTTCTTTGTTAGCGTCTCTGTTAGCATCTCTGTTAGCTTCTCTGTTAGCTTCTCTGTTAGCATCTCTGAAGGCTTTTCTGTTAGGGTCTCTGTTAGCGTCTCTGTTAGCTTCTATATTAGTGTCTCTGTTAGCGTCTCTGTTAGCGTCTCTGTTAGCTTCTCTGTTAGCGTCACTATTAGCGTCTCTGTTAGCTTCTCTGTTAGCGTCTCTGTCAGTGTCTCTGTTAGCTTCTCTGTTAGCGTCTCTGTTAGCTTCTCTGTTAGCGTCTCTGTCAGTGTCTCTGTTAGCTTCTCTGTTAGCGTCTCTCTTAGCTTCTCTGTTAGCGTCTCCGTTAGCCTCTCTGTTAGCGTCTCATCAGGTTCATGAAGAGGCCTACAGAAATCAAAACCCGTCGGCAGAACAAACAATAAAGCCTCCCTCTTCCCTCCCCTCCCCCTGCCCTCCCTCTCACTCCTCATCTCCTCCCCCCATGGTGAGGAGATGGACACGCTGGGTTAGCCTTTGTTTGGGTTAGCGTTGGGTCCTCCTCCCTCCCTCCCTCCCCACTTTTCTCTCTCCTTCTCTTCTATCCCCACCTCTCTCCCTCCTCCTCCCTCCCTCTATCCTCCTCCCTCCTTCTCTCCCTCACCACCTCTCTCCCTCCTCCCTCCCTCCCCACTTCTCTTCCTCTTTCTCCTCCTCTCTCCTTCTCCCTCCCTCCCTCACCACCTCTCTTCCTCCTCCTCCCACTCCCTCTGTCCCTCTATCCTCCTCCCTCCTTCTCCTCCCCACCTCTCTCCCTCCTTCTTCTCCTCCCTCCCTTCCCACCTCTCTCCCTTCTCCTCCTCCTCCCTCCCTCCCCACCTCTCTTCCTCCTCCTCCCTCTCCCTCCCTCCCTCACCACCTCTCTCCCTCCCTCTCCCTCCCTATATCCTCCTCCCTCTCCCTCCCTCCCTCTATCCTCCTCCCTCCTTCTCCTCCCTCACCACCTCTCTCCCTCCTCCTCCCTCTCCCTCTCTCCCTCTATCCTCCTCCCTCCTTTTCTTCCCTCCCTCCCCTACCTCTCTCCCTCCTTGTCCTCCTCCCTCCCCCCCCACCTCTCCCCCTCCTTGTCCTCCTCCTCCTCCTCCCTCCCACCTCTCCCCCTCCTTGTCCTCCTCCTCCCTCCCTCACCACCTCTCTCCCTCCTTGTCCTCCTCCCTCCCCCCACCTCTCCCCCTCCTTGTCCTCCTCCTCCCTCCCTCCCACCTCTCTCCCTCCTTGTCCTCCTCCCTCCCTCCCTCACCACCTCTCTCCCTCCTTGTCCTCCTCCTCCCTCTCTCCCACCTCTCTCCTTCCTTGTCCTCCTCCCTCCCTCCCTCACCACCTCTCTCCCTCCTTGTCCTCCTCCCTCCCTCCCTCACCACCTCTCTCCCATCAACCCTTCATTAAGTCTTGGGTTGGCTCTCTTCTTCTGGTCACTTCAAGATTCAACATGTTTTATGAGCCATTTTAAACCAGTTCAACAGAATGCTTCCTCCCCATTCCCTCCTGCAGTGTTTGTGTTGGGTCCTCCTCCCTCCCTCCCTCCCTCCCCACTTCTCTTTCTCCTTATCTTCTCTCCCCAACTCTCTCCCTCCTCCTCCCTCCCTCTATCCTCCTCCCTCCCTCCCTCCCTCACCACCTCTCTTCCTCCTCCTCCCTCTCCGTCCCCCCCTCTAACCTCCTCCCTGTTGATTCTAATGTTCAGCAGGAACATGGTGAATAACCATTGTGACAGTGTGTGCACATATGTATATAAGTATGTGTGTGTGTGTGTGTTAAGAAAATCATTGATTGCTTGTATTGTTTATATATTGTATAAAGTGTACTCATGTGTCTCTTACATTCCCTGTCATAGTCTAACAAGCAACACATGTTGGGCCCCAGGTGTCCTGGTGAGTCCCGGTGAGAGCCTGTGGTGACCCATCGGTGCCCTACCTCCTATCTCTCCCTCATACCGCTCTACAGCTAAACCCTACCTCCTATCTCTCCCTCACACTGCTCTACAGCTAAACCCTGCCTCCTATCTCTCCCTCATACTGCTCTACAGCTAAACCCTACCTCCTATCTCTCCCTCATACCGCTCTACAGCTAAACCCTACCTCCTATCTCTCCTTCATACTGCTCTACAGCTAAACCCTACCTCCTATCTCTCCCTCATACCGCTCTACAGCTAAACCCTGCCTCCTATCTCTCCCTCATACCGCTCTACAGCTAAACCCTGCCTCCTATCTCTCCCTCATACCGCTCTACAGCTAAACCCTGCCTCCTATCTCTCTCTCATACTGCTCTACAGCTAAACCCTCAGAGAACACACCTGGCCATACACTCTTGGTAGTACGTACAAGAATACAAAGTACAAAACGTAAATCACTTTGTTAATAAAGATACGATAGATTTAAATTGTCTGTTCAGTATTTAGTCTTTTTTTATCATATATCATCAACAAAATAAGAAGATAAAACGGATTTGCTTCATAATCAAATTGTTTTACTTTCAAAAGAAGTAAAGAAAATAAATCCTTACTTTTCAGCAGCACAACAACCACTTATTCCCTCTGAAGAAGCTAAATGCTCCAAAAACAACCACTAAATATCTCACTCACTTTCAAGATAGACACTAAAATCTAATACTTTGAATCAAAAACATGTGGAAAGAAAACAACCTCAACAGTCGTAGGTAATAGATATTCCCTAAACGTCACCTCCATCAGGAACCTGGCTGAGAGAGAGAGAGAGAGAGAGAGAGAGAGAGAGAGAGAGAGAGAGAGAGAGAGAGAGAGAATCTAATCCACCCTACAGCCTCCAATCCCCCACCCTTACACCACCCGGCATCGAGCCCACACCTCCACCCCCTAGCCTCCACCCTCCAGCCTCCACCCCCAGCCTCCACCCTCCAGCCTCAAACCCCCAGCCTCCACCCTCCACTTCGGGTTGAAACTCGAGAGTTTTCTCGGTGGCTTCAGTAAAAAAAGAAAGGGAAAGAGGCTCTTATTTTCTCTCTCTAGATGGAATTAACCGTATCATTATCAATAATTAATTAATGGTATCATTATCAATAATTAATTAATGGTATCATTACTAATCCCAGGTGGAGATGACTTCTGCTGCCACACCCCCATTTCCTCTTCAGTGAATGATAAAGTAGATTATACTAAAGGTGTCCAACACACACACACACACACACACACACACACACACACATCACATCCCATCGACGATAACTAGATTCACTCTAGCTGGAATCACTCAACCACCCTGGGTACCATCTCCCCCCCCCTACAGTCGACCAGTTGCGCAGCATCCCTACAGCAAGGACCACCAGGTTTATGGATAGTTCTTAACCACAGGCAGTGACCTACTGAACTGCTAGGAGTGCTGCCACTATCATAACATTATCATCCATATTACATCACTACTATCATACTTCTTTTGCTGGACTTTCTGAACTCTTTACAGAGCCGTCCCCCCCCCCACCCAGCTAGCGTTGAGAAGAACCAATATGGAACCACCCCCCCACCCAGCTAGTGTTGAGAAGAACCAATATGGAACCACCCCCCCACCCAGCTAGTGTTGAGAAGAACCAATATGGAACCACCCCCCCCACCCAGCTAGTGTTGAGAAGAACCAATATGGAACCACCCCCCACCCAGCTAGTGTTGAGAAGAACCAATATGGAACAGAGATTGGCCGCTGCTCAGAGATCACATCAGGATCACAACTCATAAGACGTCAATACAGAGGGACATGCAAGGAAATGGATTTAATTTCACACACACACACACACACACACACCCGCGCTCTCACGCACACACGCACACACACAAACACACCCGCGCTCTCACGCACACACGCACACACACAGCACAAGACAACAAAACATGCTCTCACACACACAGAAACACTAACCCACACGCTCTCTCACACACACACACACACACACACACACACACACACACACACACACACACAGCATGCTCTCACACACACACAGAAACACTAACCCACACGCTCTCTCACTCACACACACACACACACACACACACATAAACACACCCGCCCTCTCACGCACACACACACACACACACAGCATGCTCTCACACACACAAAAACACTAACCCACACGCTCTCACACACACACACACACACAGCACAAGACACAACATATGCTCACACACACACACACACACACACAGCACAAGACACAACATATGCTCACACACACACATATACACACACAGCAAATCAATTCATAATACATGGTCAGACCCACACACACACTGCAACATCCAGATAACACATTCTCACACACACAA
>JANIIK010001272.1:25000-29016 GCA_027704905.1 Muraenolepis orangiensis
CTCTCAGCTCGACTTCCCCCCTTCCCCCCCCCCCCCCCCCCCCCACCGTCCCCCCCGGTCCCCCCCGTCTCCCGAGGTCCTCGTCCCCTCTTTTGCGCGGTCGGTTCCCCCGCGCCCCTCCCCCCCCCGTCTCAGGCTCTCTCCCGGTCCCGGCTCCCGGCGGCTCCCGTCTCGGATTCCGGCTCCAGGCTAGGGTTACCGGCCGGCTCCGGCCTACCGGCCCCGGCTCCGGCGCTCACGGCTAGTCTCCCGGTCCCGGCTACCGCCTCGGCCCGGCTCGGCTCCCGGTCCCGGCCTTGGTCTCCGGCTCCCGGCAGGCCCTGGTGAACTGTCTTATTATGCGATGGTGTAGGTGCCCGCGTTCGCGCCTCTCGTCCCCGTCTCCGCTTTGTTCGCTGTCTCGCATGCCGCGTTGTCCTGCCGGTCCCCCTCAACTGCTGCATTCTTGACTGCCTCTTATGACTCTCCGCCATGTGTTCTGCCGGTTTTGCCCGGCTTTTTTCTCATTTTCTTCTGGGGTGGGGCACCAAAACCCACCCTTGTCTCACCCCCTCCCCTCCTTTTTTCACGGCCATACTCTCGCGACTGCGGCTGTCTCGGGCATACCCGCTATCCTCTCCTGCCCTCCACCCTCTTCTCCAGGTGGAGCAGTGAATAGGGCATCGCGGATGTGGTTCCCTTCCCACCCCCCCCCCACCCCCCCCCCCCCCCCCCCCCACACCCCCCCCCCCCCCCCCCCCCCCCCCCCCCCCCCCCCCCCCCCCCCCACCCCCCACCCCCCCCCTCCCCCCCCCCCGTCCTCCCCCAGCCCCCGGCGCCGCCTGTCCCCCGTGCTGCGAGCGTGACGCCACAAGTCTTCTTCAGGCGATGACTAAAGGTTGTTATGGAGAACAACCCTGTCTTGTCGGTATGTGGTCTTTGCGAGCATCAGCCATCCAGGTGTGTGTGTGTGGGCTTGTGTACTGAGCTTTTGTTTGTGTGCTTGTGTGTGTGTTTCATGAGCGAGCCTCGCGGAGAGGTGGAGACACTGGATAGAGAGAGAGCTGGAGATGGATCGAGCGAGCGATGAGAGAGCTAACTAGAGATTTTATTGAGAGACGCACAAGAGTGTATGGCGAGGGATCGATGCCAGAGACACGAGGGATAGAGCAGATAGATAGATGAAGAGGGGTAGAGAGAAAGGGAAAGGGAGAGGAGAATTGAGAGGCATTGAAAGAGATGGATGGATCTGGATCGAGATAAGTCAAGATGGCAAGAGAGAGAGCGAGAGAGAGAGAGAGAGGAGAGAGAGAGAGAGGAGGGGGAGAGAGAGAGAGAGAGAGAAGAGAGAGGAGAGAGAGCGAGAGAGAGAGAGAGAGGGAGAGTAGAGAGAGAGAGAGAGAGAGAGAGAGAGAGAGCGAGAGAGAGAGAGGAGAGAGAGAGATGAGAGGAGAGAGGAGAGAGGGTACAAAGAAAGTTAGTGTTGAGTGGTGATGTGTGATATGTTCAAAGCAGGGAGACCAAATCCCTCCTGGTAACACCCCATGGTGACTCATTTGCTGCATCTCTTTCCATAGCGGCAGGGAGGGTAGAGACCACACACACACACACACACACACACCACACACACACACACACACACACACACACATACACAACATACACTACATACAGAAACTAAACGCACACATATGCACACACAGGGTTGTGTGTGTGTGTGTGTGTTGTGTTGTGTGTGTGTGTGTAAAAAAATCATTAGGCTTATTTCAGTGCAACAGTAGATCGACTGAACGATTATATATTAATAATATATCAATGCATCCACACACGCACGCACACCCACACACCACCACACACAACACACACGCACACAGCAACACACACACGCACTACACACACACACACCACACACACACACACACCACACATCCACACACCGACACCAGAACAACAACAGAACAAACGGACTTTCCTGGTTATCCTTGCCAATTTCATGTTACACACTTGATTCACGTGAACAACCGAATCCAAACACACACTACCGTGTTGGATACTACGTGTTTATTATGCGCTCTGCCAGTGTCTACCCTAATCATGCTGGCCATTAGTGTATTGCGGGGGGCCCGCTCCGTCTGATGTGACTTGGACTGTGGGAAACCGGCGGGGCCACCCGTTCAAGTCCCCTGACCCCCACGGACAGACACAGACGGTCATGAAACCTGGTTCGTGGGGAAAAATGTGCCAGCTGTTGCCTCCTGTGGCAACTGGCCGAGGTAGGTGCCTTAAGCAAGGCACCGACACCCACCACAGAAATACACACACCTACACTGCTCCCCTGGGCGCTATTAATCACAAAAAAGCCGCCCACTGCTCCTAATCCTAGGATGGGTTTGATGCAGAGATTACAATTTTCACTGTGGGGCCATGTAATGTGACCAATAAAGAGGATTCACCATCCTCCGGGTAAATTCAGATCAATGAGGGTTATATTATAAATATTCCGGGCCAGGTTGGCCCGGAATTGTCCGTTGGTTCTGGAAGCTTCTGGAAAGTAGACCACTGAGAGAGGTCAAAAAGCTACCCAACGGAGCCGGGCGCAGGAGACCCACACCGCTCATTTTGTTGTGTTCAAGCAGCTGGCGTTTAGTTATATTGCGTCACGGTCTGTGCCAATTGTCAAGCGCCCACACCCACACCCGTGCTCCAGGTGGCTGGTTGGGTTTGCGGTCCTGGCTAGCCTGACGGAAACCTATCCAAGTGTCACAGGGCGACGTGATTCCAGCCCCATTGCCAGAGAGCTCCAGGAGAGATCTGAACCCGTCAGGTGGAACCGACAACCGACGCCGGTCCAAAGTCTGCAGAGCTCATGACAAAGTCTGCACGCCCAAAGGATCAGTAGGTCTTAACGCCTCGGATAGGACCATCGACGCGGAAAAGACATGGGCTCAAGAAATCGTATAGAGCACTCTTTGGCTGTCAAGCCATCTTGGCTTTGCCCAAGATCCACATTTACTATTGACAATTTCTGTCTAACTTTTTGTTTTTTAAAACCAAGCATATTAAGTTGCTTCGGAGAAAACCTCGCCTACCGTCCGATGAAGACAAACATAAACAGCGGTGCCAGAACGCAAACACTGGTAGATAGCAGTGGAATACCAGTTGTCCCTATGCCCAACAAAAAAGGACTTTGTGATCACTTACACACCTTGATTAATAACTGGCAATAAAAAGTCATTGCCGCATTGCCGCATGCCGCTGAAGCCGTACAGGAATCCATAAATACCGGGAGCACAAACTTCATCTGGACAACAAACTGGTCTGGGCCAGAACTCTGGAGGCGGATCTACAAGAAGGGCCCAGTAGGCCCGTCGTTACTTTTCCTGCGGAGGCTCCCGGGGGTCCTTTCAACGTTTTTGCCAACACAGATGTCTGACTGTGTTCTACCAGTCGGTGGTAGCCAGTGCCATCTTCTTCTCCGGAGTCGTGTGCTGGGGTAGCAGGTTGAGATCAGGCAGACGCCAACAAGATCAGCAGGATTGTCAGGAAGGCTGGCGCTGTCCTGGGGGTCCAGCTGGACTCCTGTTGGTGGTGTCTGAGAGAAGGATGCTGCGCAAGCTGCGTAGTATCCTTGACAACAACTCTCACCCTCTCCATCAGGTGCTGACCTCATATAGAAGCACCTTTAGCAACAGACTCATTCCACCCAGGTGCACCACAGAACGCCATAGGAAGTCCTTTCTTCCTGTGGCTATTAGACTCTATAATTCTCTACCTCGGGTCGTGAGAGGGACAGTGGAGACTCAGTGACCTGAGGCCAACGTACTTATTGTTTATTTTATTTTGGTCAACGCACTGTAATCATCTCACTGTACTTTGCACTGCAAATTATATTTCAATCCGAATCACTTTCACTTTTTCACTTTCACATGTCACTTTCAGTCGAAATTATTTATTAATATATATTACTGCCAATTTGCACTATACGTATGGTTGTGTATGTATATACCTACGTACTACGTTAATACGTATATCTTCAC
>JANIIK010001273.1:0-25000 GCA_027704905.1 Muraenolepis orangiensis
CATAGCAGCAGATGGCTACATCATAATCTTCTGGTGAAGCTCAAGGCCCACTAGGTCATAGAGATGTGTTGAGATGTTCCAGTTATCGGCTGGTGTCCCTGTAGGCCCTTATAAGGGTACCTTTAGGGTGCCTTCAACGGTGTCCTATGGACGTACCGTGAGCCATAGCCGTAGGGAGTCGTGCCGTGGGGAACGTTTGACCGATAAGAATGAAGTGATGTCCAAGCCACGGAATGTGGGAGAACGTATATTCTGGGTAAGAAGGAGAGGATCTTCAGTCTGACAATTGGCACGGCAGACTCCATCTTGCTGCAGTTGATTATTGTTATCCGGACCTCTGCAATTGATTCTTATCCATCCGAGTAGAAATTATTCTACAATGCTATTAGTATATTATATATATATAGTATATTATATATATAGTATATTAGTATAGCCCTTAGTCAGAGTTACAGGGTGGCTTTACATCTGATGATGAAACCAGAATCACATCTGGTTCTCCTTCCAGTCCGTTTGGTCACTTATTGGATAGAGAGAAATGGGGCTTTGATTTAGTCAATGTATATACTCTTTAGTGTATTGTTATGATGGTTATTATGAATATTATTGATGGTTGTTGGTTATCGTTTCCATCCCCCTCACTGTGTTAAGGTTATTTTTCGGCTTTGTCCCAAGCAGCAAAACAGGTTATTTGAAGCCAAACCAGGTTTGACTTGGGTTGTATTTTGGTGTTCAACAAACGCTCATCAAACTGGTTTTTGGACCCCAACAGAAGGAACTCTAAAAGTAACGTTTGTTAAACGTTCTAATCGGGTGTTGAACACAACGTTTAAAAACCAACGCATCTGACACCGATTCTGAATCGGTGTCAACTTATACCAACTGTTACCAACCAGAACACAATGTGAATGACACGGTCTAAACAGGTGTGAAACCCACCGTTCAATAAGGATCGTATCGGAGACCTATTTCACACGTTTAACGGAGGTGCTGGTGTGGGGTCATTTAACACCCAATAGCGACGTGTTGGAAACGTTTCATAAACCTGTTTCCTCCACATGTGGACAGATGCTTAAGCAATGGCATGATGTCTAATGGACAGCACCAGGTCCATCTGGTGAGTTCTGATGAACAGATCACAGATGAACACTCTTGTTGGTGCAGATAGAATAGAACTAGAGGTGATCACACTGGGCTGTTGCAAAGGGCTTGGTGACTAAGGACCATTTGGTTAGAAATGTTCTTTTAGAGTCTCTTCATTACTCACCACCCTCCTCTTCATCACCCACCACCCTCCTCTTCATCACTCACCACCCTCCTCTTCATCACTCACCACCCTCCTATTCATCACCCACCACCCTCTTCTTCATCACTCCACACCCCTCTTCATCACTAACCACCCTCCTCTTCATTACTCACCATCCACCTCTTCATCACTAACAACCCTCCTCTTCATCACTCACCACCCTCCTCTTCATCACTAACAACCCTCCTCTTCATAACTTACCACCCTCCTATTCATCACCCACCAGCCTCCTCTTCATCACTCGCCACCCCCCTCTTCATCACTAACCACCCTCCTCTTCACCACTCACTGCCCTCTTCTTCATCACTAACCACCCTCCTCTTCATTACTAACCACCCTCCTCTTCATCACTGACAACCCTCCTCTTCACCACTCATCACCCTCCTCTTCATCACCCACCACCCTCCTCTTCATCACTCGCCACCCCCCTCTTCATCACTAACCACCCTCCTCTTCACCACTCACTGCCCTCTTCTTCATCACTAACCACCCTCCTCTTCATCACTGACAACCCTCCTCTTCACCACTCATCACCCTCCTCTTCATCACCCACCACCCTCCTCTTCATCACTCAACACCCTCCTCTTTATCACTCATCTTCATCACTTACCACCCTCCTCTTCATCACTCACCACCCTCCTCTTCATTACTCACCACCCTCCTCTTCATCACTCCTCTTCATTACTCACCACCCTCCTCTTCATCACTCACCACCCTCCTCTTCATTACTAACCACCCTCCTCTTCATCACTGACAACCCTCCTCTTCACCACTCACCACCCTCCTCTTCATTACTAACCACCCTCCTCTTCATCACTGACAACCCTCCTCTTCACCACTCATCACCCTCCTCTTCATCACTCACCACCCTCCTCTTCATTACTCACCACCCTCCTCTTCATCACTCCTCTTCATTACTCACCACCCTCCTCTTCATCACTAACCACCCTCCTCTTCATCACTCACCACCCTCTTCCTCATTACTCACCACCCTCCTCTTCATCACTCCTCTTCATCACTCACCACCCTCTTCCTCACTCACCACCCTCCTCTTCATCACTCCTCTTCATCACTAACCACCCTCCTCTTCATCACTCACCACCCTCCTCTTCATCACTCTCCACCCTGTGTGTGTGTGTGTATAAGTTGTGGTGTGAATTCTCTGGTTCACGTCCAGTGGTCTAACTCTGAAAACTGTTTCAGAATCAAGTGGTCCAAACCCAATAAGTGTGACTACGGTATTGATTCCAATCACCCAATGGATCAATAGGTTGAGCTCTCAGTCCCAGAGTTGTGTCCCCACGTCTCAAGGCGTGTGGAGAGAAGTCCGACTCACTTCCAAGAGCAGCCCCCTCTTCATCAGTGGATCACCAAACAGGCGTCACGTACCCAACCCATACCAACAGCCGGCGGCCCGTGGCCCATCTCCGTCCTTATGGGTAGGGGAACGGCCCGGGTTCTCAGAGGGCCAGCGGGAGCACAGGGAGTCTGGGTCGCTAGCGGTAAACACCTCCACCTTCAGAGAGCCCAAATCCACTTCCGGCTGGCCTTCTCCAGGTGGCTTCTTTGAGGGAGAGGAGTAGGAGAGACACACCTCTGCTCTACCGTGACCAGATGGTGGCCACAGATGGCCACAACAACCATTGGGCTCTTACTACACCAGAGGGCTTTACCATCACATTTAGCTCCTTTTGAAAAGGACAACACATCATGTTCACCTCACTGGATTATGGAACACAACGTCATGAACACCAATCCAACATCATACTTTAATAACACTTCAAAAAAGGATTTAAAGGAAACAATCCCATGTGATTAATAATGCTTCAAAGAATCAAAGGAAACAACATGAACATGTGATATTTAGCTGGTCAGACCATGAAAGAACATCCAATGCATGACTCCCTTTCAGCTCTGAGAACACATCTTCATCTCCACCACAAACATCATATTGAATACAACAGTCTTCTAGAACGTGTTAAAGAGAAAGTTCAACCATTTAAAACATTATATTGAATACAACAGTCTTCTAGAACGTGTTAAAGAGAAAGTTCAACCATTTAAAACATCATATTGAATACAACAGTCTTCTAGAACGTGTTAAAGAGAAAGTTCAACCATTTAAAACATCATATTGAATACAACAGTCTTCTAGAACGTGTTAAAGAGAAAGTTCAACCATTTAAAACATTATATTGAATACAACAGTCTTCTAGAACGTGTTAAAGAGAAAGTTCAAACATTTAAAACATTATATTGTATGAAGCAGTTTTTGCGAACCTTTTAAAAGGAAAAGTTCAGGAATTTTTAGCGATCAAAATGAATAACAGTCAAAAGTTGAACAGTCTTTAAATCCCTGGGGTCCATCCGTGACCCAGCGGTAGGACCCATGGTGGTAGATCACCTCCTCTGACCCCTGACCTCTGGAACTGCTCTCTGGCCATTTGGGGCCTTAAGGGAGAAACCCCCCCTCACCCCCCTGTGTGTGTGTGTCTGTATAGTGTATACTATATGTGTGTGTGTGTGTATAGTGTATACTATGTGTGTGTGTGTATCGTGTATACTATATGTGTGTGTGTGTGTGTATAGTGTATACTATGTGTGTGTGTGTGTGTATAGTGTATACTATGTGTGTGTGTGTATAGTGTATACTGTGTGTGTGTGTGTGTGTGTGTGTGTGTATAGTGTATACTGTGTGTGTGTGTGTGTGTGTGTGTGTGTGTATAGTGTATACTGTGTGTGTGTGTGTGTGTGTGCGTGTGTGTGTATAGTGTACACTATGTGTGTGTGTGTGTGTGTGTGTGTGTGTGTATAGTGTATACTGTGTGTGTGTGTGTATAGTGTACACTATGTGTGTGTGTGTATAGTGTATACTGTGTGTGTGTGTATAGTGTATACTATATGTGTGTGTGTATAGTGTATACTATGTGTGTGTGTATAGTGTATACTATGTGTGTGTGTGTGTGTATAGTGTATACTATGTGTGTGTGTGTGTATAGTGTATACTATGTGTGTGTGTGTGTATAGTGTATACTATGTGTGTGTGTGTGTATAGTGTATACTATGTGTGTGTGTGTATAGTGTATACTATGTGTGTGTGTGTATAGTGTATACTATGTGTGTGTGTGTATAGTGTATACTATGTGTGTGTGTGTGTATAGTGTATACTATGTGTGTGTGTGTGTATAGTGTATACTATGTGTGTGTGTGTATAGTGTATACTATGTGTGTGTGTGTATAGTGTATACTATGTGTGTGTGTGTATAGTGTATACTATGTGTGTGTGTGTGTATAGTGTATACTATGTGTGTGTGTGTGTATAGTGTATACTATGTGTGTGTGTGTGTATAGTGTATACTATGTGTGTGTGTGTGTATAGTGTATACTATGTGTGTGTGTGTGTATAGTGTATACTATGTGTGTGTGTGTATAGTGTATACTATGTGTGTGTGTGTGTATAGTGTATACTATGTGTGTGTGTGTATAGTGTATACTATGTGTGTGTGTGTATAGTGTATACTATGTGTGTGTGTGTGTATAGTGTATACTATGTGTGTGTGTGTGTATAGTGTATACTATGTGTGTGTGTGTATAGTGTATACTATGTGTGTGTGTGTATAGTGTATACTATGTGTGTGTGTGTATAGTGTATACTATGTGTGTGTGTGTGTATAGTGTATACTATGTGTGTGTGTGTGTATAGTGTATACTATGTGTGTGTGTGTATAGTGTATACTATGTGTGTGTGTGTATAGTGTATACTATGTGTGTGTGTGTATAGTGTATACTATGTGTGTGTGTGTATAGTGTATACTATGTGTGTGTGTGTATAGTGTATACTATGTGTGTGTGTGTATAGTGTATACTATGTGTGTGTGTGTATAGTGTATACTGTGTGTGTGTGTGTATAGTGTATACTGTGTGTGTGTGTGTGTATAGTGTATACTATGTGTGTGTGTATAGTGTATACTGTGTGTGTGTGTGTATAGTGTATACTATGTGTGTGTGTGTATAGTGTATACTATGTGTGTGTGTGTATAGTGTATACTGTGTGTGTGTGTGTATAGTGTATACTGTGTGTGTGTGTGTATAGTGTATACTATGTGTGTGTGTATAGTGTATACTATGTGTGTGTGTGTATAGTGTATACTATGTGTGTGTGTGTATAGTGTATACTATGTGTGTGTGTGTATAGTGTATACTATGTGTGTGTGTATAGTGTATACTATGTGTGTGTGTGTATAGTGTATACTATGTGTGTGTGTGTATAGTGTATACTATGTGTGTGTGTGTGTATAGTGTATACTATGTGTGTGTGTGTATAGTGTATACTATGTGTGTGTGTGTATAGTGTATACTATGTGTGTGTGTGTGTATAGTGTATACTATGTGTGTGTGTGTGTATAGTGTATACTATGTGTGTGTGTGTATAGTGTATACTATGTGTGTGTGTGTGTATAGTGTATACTATGTGTGTGTGTGTGTATAGTGTATACTATGTGTGTGTGTGTATAGTGTATACTATGTGTGTGTGTGTATAGTGTATACTATGTGTGTGTGTGTGTATAGTGTATACTATGTGTGTGTGTATAGTGTATACTATGTGTGTGTGTGTGTATAGTGTATACTATGTGTGTGTGTGTGTATAGTGTATACTATGTGTGTGTGTGTATAGTGTATACTATGTGTGTGTGTGTATAGTGTATACTATGTGTGTGTGTGTATTGTGTATACTATGTGTGTGTGTGTATAGTGTATACTATGTGTGTGTGTGTGTATAGTGTATACTATGTGTGTGTGTGTGTATAGTGTATACTATGTGTGTGTGTGTATAGTGTATACTATGTGTGTGTGTGTATAGTGTATACTATGTGTGTGTGTGTGTATAGTGTATACTATGTGTGTGTGTGTGTATAGTGTATACTATGTGTGTGTGTGTATAGTGTATACTATGTGTGTGTGTGTATAGTGTATACTATGTGTGTGTGTGTATAGTGTATACTATGTGTGTGTGTGTGTGTGTATAGTGTATACTATGTGTGTGTGTGTATAGTGTATACTATGTGTGTGTGTGTATAGTGTATACTATGTGTGTGTGTGTGTATAGTGTATACTATGTGTGTGTGTGTGTATAGTGTATACTATGTGTGTGTGTGTATAGTGTATACTATGTGTGTGTGTGTGTATAGTGTATACTATGTGTGTGTGTGTGTATAGTGTATACTATGTGTGTGTGTGTATAGTGTATACTATGTGTGTGTGTGTGTATAGTGTATACTATGTGTGTGTGTGTGTATAGTGTATACTATGTGTGTGTGTGTATAGTGTATACTATGTGTGTGTGTGTATAGTGTATACTATGTGTGTGTGTGTGTATAGTGTATACTATGTGTGTGTGTGTATAGTGTATACTATGTGTGTGTGTGTATAGTGTATACTATGTGTGTGTGTGTATAGTGTATACTATGTGTGTGTGTGTATAGTGTATACTATGTGTGTGTGTGTATAGTGTATACTGTGTGTGTGTGTGTATAGTGTATACTGTGTGTGTGTGTGTATAGTGTATACTATGTGTGTGTGTATAGTGTATACTATGTGTGTGTGTATAGTGTATACTATGTGTGTGTGTGTATAGTGTATACTATGTGTGTGTGTGTATAGTGTATACTATGTGTGTGTGTGTATAGTGTATACTATGTGTGTGTGTGTATAGTGTATACTATGTGTGTGTGTGTATAGTGTATACTGTGTGTGTGTGTGTATAGTGTATACTGTGTGTGTGTGTGTGTGTATAGTGTATACTATGTGTGTGTATAGTGTATACTATGTGTGTGTGTATAGTGTATACTATGTGTGTGTGTGTATAGTGTATACTATGTGTGTGTGTGTATAGTGTATACTATGTGTGTGTGTGTATAGTGTATACTATGTGTGTGTGTGTATAGTGTATACTATGTGTGTGTGTGTATAGTGTATACTATGTGTGTGTGTGTATAGTGTATACTGTGTGTGTGTGTGTATAGTGTATACTGTGTGTGTGTGTGTATAGTGTATACTATGTGTGTGTGTATAGTGTATACTATGTGTGTGTGTATAGTGTATACTATGTGTGTGTGTGTATAGTGTATACTATGTGTGTGTGTGTATAGTGTATACTATGTGTGTGTGTGTGTATAGTGTATACTATATGTGTGTGTGTGTATAGTGTATACTATGTGTGTGTGTGTATAGTGTATACTATGTGTGTGTGTGTGTATAGTGTATACTATGTGTGTGTGTGTGTATAGTGTATACTATGTGTGTGTGTGTGTATAGTGTATACTATGTGTGTGTGTGTGTATAGTGTATACTATGTGTGTGTGTGTGTATAGTGTATACTATGTGTGTGTGTGTGTATAGTGTATACTATGTGTGTGTGTGTGTATAGTGTATACTATGTGTGTGTGTGTATAGTGTATACTATGTGTGTGTGTGTGTATAGTGTATACTATGTGTGTGTGTGTGTATAGTGTATACTATGTGTGTGTGTGTATAGTGTATACTATGTGTGTGTGTGTATAGTGTATACTATGTGTGTGTGTGTGTATAGTGTATACTATGTGTGTGTGTGTATAGTGTATACTATGTGTGTGTGTGTATAGTGTATACTATGTGTGTGTGTGTATAGTGTATACTATGTGTGTGTGTGTATAGTGTATACTATGTGTGTGTGTGTATAGTGTATACTGTGTGTGTGTGTGTATAGTGTATACTGTGTGTGTGTGTGTATAGTGTATACTATGTGTGTGTGTATAGTGTATACTATGTGTGTGTGTATAGTGTATACTATGTGTGTGTGTGTATAGTGTATACTATGTGTGTGTGTGTATAGTGTATACTATGTGTGTGTGTGTATAGTGTATACTATGTGTGTGTGTGTATAGTGTATACTATGTGTGTGTGTGTATAGTGTATACTGTGTGTGTGTGTGTATAGTGTATACTGTGTGTGTGTGTGTGTGTATAGTGTATACTATGTGTGTGTATAGTGTATACTATGTGTGTGTGTATAGTGTATACTATGTGTGTGTGTGTATAGTGTATACTATGTGTGTGTGTGTATAGTGTATACTATGTGTGTGTGTGTATAGTGTATACTATGTGTGTGTGTGTATAGTGTATACTATGTGTGTGTGTGTATAGTGTATACTATGTGTGTGTGTGTATAGTGTATACTGTGTGTGTGTGTGTATAGTGTATACTGTGTGTGTGTGTGTATAGTGTATACTATGTGTGTGTGTATAGTGTATACTATGTGTGTGTGTATAGTGTATACTATGTGTGTGTGTGTATAGTGTATACTATGTGTGTGTGTGTATAGTGTATACTATGTGTGTGTGTGTGTATAGTGTATACTATATGTGTGTGTGTGTATAGTGTATACTATGTGTGTGTGTGTATAGTGTATACTATGTGTGTGTGTGTGTATAGTGTATACTATGTGTGTGTGTGTGTATAGTGTATACTATGTGTGTGTGTGTGTATACTATGTGTGTGTGTCAGTGTTTCCGTTAGCCGGTTTTTAGCGGGTAAAAAAAAAAAAAAAAAAAAGGATGCGGGTCAAAATGTCCGCTAATAATAATGCTCAAACTGACCTGAGATCAGCTTTATTACTGTGTGTGTGTGTGTGTGTGTGTGTGTGTGTGTGTGTGTGTGTGTGTGTGTGTGTGTGTGTGTGTGTGTGTGTGTGTTGCTACAACGGACACAGAGACACTGAGGAACCATCCCCCCATAACCCAAACCCAGGGAGGAGGTCCTCCTGGGTGAATGTGGACTGGAAGGTGTGGATGAGTGTCAGTGTGTCTGAGGACCCTCCTCCATCTGGGGACACTCTGTAGAAGGAGAGAGAGCCAGCAGGTCGGTCCACATACACTCCTACTCTGTTAGAGGGGCGGAGAACTATGAATGTTTTACTACCGTTGTACCGGACATAGTAACGATCATAATGACAATAAAGACTCCAGGACTTGTTGTTGTATCCAAGCCAGCTGTCTTCACCCTCTCCTCTCCTAGTGATTCCTCTGTGTGTCACTCCTATATGAACACCTTCTTCCCTCTCCACCTCCCAGTAACAGCGGTCAGTCAGACTCTCTCTACACAACACCTGGGGACAGGAGTCAAATCTCTCTGGGTGATCAGGATACTCCTCCTCCTCCTCCTCCTCCTCCTCCTCCTCCTCCTCCTCCTCCTCCTCCTCCTCCTCCTCCTCCTCCTCCTCCTCCTCTATAACCCTCGTCACCTTCCTGTTGTCCTCAGACAGAGAGAGTCCTCTCCAGGCTGTGTTTGGGTCCAGTGTGAGTTCACACGCATCTGATGGAGAACAAGACATGATTAGTCTGCTGAACTGTTGTTGTTGTTCCTAGAAACTGAGCCCAGACTGTAGTTTGTGTTCTCCTGATGTTCTCAGTCCCTCAGCGTCACCACGGCGACGGCGTGGGCTGAAGGAACCGCGTCACACTTCATCGTGGCTAGGATTCTCATTCACGTGAAGCCTTGTTTTCAAACCTATTGAGTCCTGGTCTCATCTCTAGAGGATTCTCTTCCTATGGCTAACATAACAACAATAATAATAATAATAATATATTAATATTAACAGTATTAATATAAATATTAACATTAATAATATTCATATTAATATTATTAATAATAATCATTAATATGAATTATTGTATCTATAATAATGATAATAATTAGTAATAGTATTAATATAAATATTAACATTAATAATATTTCTATTAATAATAATAATCATATTAATATTAATAATTATTGTATCTATAATAATGATAATAGTAAGTAGTAATAGTATTTATATTATCATTAATAATCGTATTATTAATATTAACATTTATATTAATCATATTAATTATTATTATCAATCTAATTGTAGATTTAAAAATATAACTAATATTTACATTAAGATTAATGTTAATGATAATAATAATGATAATAATAATCATTATTAAAATTATTATTATTATATATAATAATAATCATATAAATAATACAATTACTATCATTATTTATACTATTATTTGTATTAATAATAATAAAATAATAATATTCATAATTATAATTCATTATAGTAATCACTATTCAAAACATTATTCACACTAATAAACATGTGTTATTATTCTTCAACGGTCCTTATTTAAACATAAGGATGATGATAATCCTAAGAATAACAGTAGTTGTTATAATATAATATTAAATACACACACTAATATTAAAGGGAAAGCTGCTCCGTTTGGGTCTCTAAACGTGTTGGTCAGCATTTCTGATGTTTTGGACTGAAATGTAGAAAGTTATCAAACGGGGACATGTTGTCTACTTCCAGATCAACCAGTTTTCACACAGTGGTTTTCTATTGGCTCCGCCCCCTGGCTCCAGTGAGGGGGGGTTGGACAGCGTTTGGCCACGCCCCTTAAACCTGCTCCTTTGGAACCCAAACTGTACATTTTTTATAAAACCTTTACGACTCTTTGGAAACTGGTAGGCAGACGGTCTGCTAAAACGGTTGTTTACTTACCCTTTAATAATGTGAGGATTGTTATGGTCTAATAATAATAACAACACTACTAATAACCAATAATGATTCATAAATAAATAACCATGTATCAGTAATAATACCTGTTGTATTTTATAAAAGGAGGATTCATTGTGATGGTTAACAATATTATTAACAATATTAATATTGATAATCATTTCAATAATAATATTAATAAGTTACATCATGTATCTCATCAATATTAATATTGATGAGATACATCATGTATCTAATTAATATTATTATTGATAATATACATGATGTATCTAATGAATATTAATATTGATAAGATACATGATGGTTGACATGATGTATCTAATGAATATTAATATTGATGAGATACATGATGGATCTTATCAATATTAATATTGATAAGATCCATCCTGTTCATTCCCAGCAGGACGTCACCTCCTGCTGTGTGGATGGACCTTCCATCTAAAGAGTGAGTGTGTGTTGTGATGACTCAAACTAAACAGACTCTCACACTTCTTTAGAGCTGGTTTCAGCCTCCATCCTCCACCGTGCTCCACCCTGGGGGGAACAAAGAGAGAGCAGTTGAAACATTCACACTCATGATCTGCTGGATCATCACTTTGTACACAACATGAGTTACAGCCGCCTTGGTAAACCACTTCATCTAGCGGCCGGTTGAATCCTTGTAGGAGACACGGTCCCTGAGAGGTGAGCTGTCCTCTCCGTACCTGAGAGTGTCCAGTCTCCAGCGTGGATCCTCCAGTCCAGCAGAGAGCAGCGTAACTCCTGAGTCTCCTGGGTGATTGTAGCTCAGGTCCAGCTCTCTCAGACGGGAGGGGTTGGAGCTCAGAGCTGAGGCCAGAGAAGCACAGCCTTCCTGTGTGACCATACAGCCAGACAACCTGCACACACACACACACACACACACACACACACACACACACACACACACACACACACACACACACACACACACACACACACACACACACACACACACACACACACACACACACACACACACACACACACACCAGAATGAGTTATTCTGATGAATATTCTTTATTTAGATGTGTGAATTGTTACTTTTATGGCAGTAAACCAGTTGAATGTCTTCTGATATCAAAGCCTGTGCTGTAAGTGTTTGCTCATTGAGTCCAACTGACCTGAGAGTCTCCAGTGTACAGTGTGGACTCCCCAGTCCAGCAGAGAGCAGCTTCACTCCTGAATCCTGCAGGTCGTTGGTACTCAGGTCCAGCTCTCTCAGACTGGAGGAGTTGGAGCTGAGAACTGAGGCCAGAGCTTCACAGCATCTCTCTGACAGATGACAGCCATTCAGCCTTCACACAACATCAACAGGAACATGTTAGGAACTGGGTTGAAAGGGCTTATTAGAATTAAAACCACTTAAAACCACCATTAAAACTTTACAAACATTAAGAAATAAAAGTTTAACAAATTATAACCGCGCTGTAGGTAAAATTTAAAATTTAAATTTAACAGCCAATATTGGAGTGTAATTTGTAGCCTGGTCCAGTATTGTCCAGTATTCATTCAAATTGAAGAACAAGTATTCACAAATATGAATAGACTAGGGAAAAACCCAGTTGTGGTGTTTCCTGGTATAATACCCAGTTGTTACTGGACTTCCTACTGAAGTGGTGCTGTTACTAATGGTTCACAATCCAAATGTTGTGTACTTTAATACTTTAATATTCTCGTATGATGTATATTGTATCCTAGTACATGTTATTATTGAACCTACAGATATGTTTTGTATATTATTATAATTTTAATATTCCAGTATTATGTATATTGTATTGTACTACATGTTATTATTGAACCTACAGATATGTTTTGTATATTATTATAATTTTTATATTCTAGTTATGTATTATGTATATTGTATATTGTTATGTATATATTATGTATATTGTGGCTTAAAATACATGTGATTTGTGAACTTACAGAGATGTATTGTATATTTAAAATGTAACATACACCTTATATAATGATGGCAACAACATATTTAATAAATTACGTTATTCCTCTGAAATTAATAATTTAGGGGTCTTAACTTGTACTTTTATGGATATAAATCAAGATTCAAGAGATTGATTTTCCATTTGCAACAAGTACAATATAATGCTTACTCCCCATTCCCTCCTGCAGTATGAATTTATACTCAACTATATTATAAAAATACTATACACAATAAAATGACAATACAAATAACAATAAAGTGACTAATGGATGATATGTACATGTTTTGAATTGTACATAAAGCATATAAAAGCATTTTAAAGTGCCAGTAGTGCAGCAGCATCATGAATACAGTGCAGTGCAGTAACTGTGATGAGTCCAGAAAGTCCAGCAAATTAAGATAGTGTAATGTTAATGACATGTTATGATAGTGTAATGTTAATGACATGTTATGATAGAGTAATGTTAATGACATGTATGATAGTGTAATGTTAATGACATGTTATGATAGTGTAATGTTAATGACATGTTATGATAGTGTAATGTTAATGACATGTTATGATAGTGTAATGTTAATGACATGTTATGATAGTGTAATGTTAATGACAATGTTATGATAGTGTAATGTTAATGACATGTTATGATAGTGTAATATTAATGGCATGTTATGATAGTGTAATGTTAATGACATGTTATGATAGTGTAATGTTAATGACATGTTATGATAGTGTAATGTTAATGACACGTTATGATAGAGTAATGTTAATGACATGTTATGATAGTGTAATGTTAATGACATGTTATGATAGTGTAATGTTAATGACATGTTATGATAGTGTAATGTTAATGACAATGTTATGATAGTGTAATGTTAATGACATGTTATGATAGTGTAATGTTAATGACATGTTATGACAGTGTAATGTTAATGACATGTTATGACAGTGTAATGTTAATGACATGTTATGACAGTGTAATGTTATTGACACCTTATGATAGTGTAATGTTAATGATAATGTTATGATAGTGTAATGTTAATGACATGTTATGATAGTGTAATGTTAATAACAACGTTATGATAGTGTAATGTTAATGATAATGGCCGGCAGTCTAGCTCAGGAGGTAGAGCGGTCGCCTCACAACCGGAAGGTTGCTGGTTCGATCCCCGGCTCCTCCTAGCAAAAACTGTGGAGGTGTCCTTGAGGAAGACCCTAACCCTAACTGCTCCCTGGGCGCTGTATGAATAGCTGCCCACTGCTCCTAATACTAGGATGGGTTAAATGCAGAGAACACGTTTCACTGTATGTCTTCATGTATGTGACCAATAAAGAGGATTCAATCCTCACCATTTGTTGTTGTTTGTTGTAATGTTATGATAGTGTAATGTTAATGACAATGTTATGATAATGTAATGTTATGGATAATGTTATGATAGTGTAATGATAACGACAATGTTATGATAGTGTAATGTTAATGACAATGTTATGATAGTGTAATGTTAATGACATGTTATGACAGTGTATTGTTAGTTACAATGTTATGACAGTGTAATGTTAATGACAATGATATTATAGTGGCAGCACTCCTATCAGTTCAGTAAGTCACTGCCTGTGGATATAAACTATCCTTAAACCTGGTAGTCCTTGCTGTACGGATGCTGCAGAACCAGCAACCAGACGGTAGGGGGAGAAGAGATGGTGCCCAGGGTGGTTGTGGTCCTTAGTGATGGAGATGGTCACCAGGTTCTAAAGATCTCCTCAATGCATGGAATCAGTTGAATGTCTTCTGATATCCAACCCTGTGCTGTAAGTGTTTGCACATTGAGTCCAACTGACCTGAGAGTCTCCAGTGTACAGTGTGGACTCCCCAGTCCAGCAGAGAGCAGCTTCACTCCTGAATCCTGCAGGTCGTTGGTACTCAGGTCCAGCTCTCTCAGACTGGAGGAGTTGGAGCTGAGAACTGAGGCCAGAGCTTCACAGCATCTCTCTGACAGATGACAGCCATTCAGCCTTCACACAACATCAACAGGAACATGTTAGGAACTGGGTTGAAAGGGTTTATTAGAATTAAAACCACTTAAAACCACCATTAAAACACAGTCTTTACTAGCATTATGAGTAATAAATCTAAGTTTAACAAATGATAACAACGCTGTAGGTAAGATTTAACAGCCAATAATGTAGTGTAATTTGTAGCCTGGTCCAGTATTGTCCAGTATTCATTCAAATTGAAGAACAAGTATTCACAAATATGAATAGGCCAGGGAAAACCCCAGTTGTGGTGTTTCCTGGTATAATACCCAGTTGTTACTGGACTTCCTACTGAAGTGGTGCTGTTACTAATGGTTCACAATCCAAATGTAGTTTACAAAATAATATATTATAATAGGCTCCCTCCTATAGCCTGCTCCCAGCTCATATGTTTTGAATATTGTTATGACTTTATTGACTTTTGGGTGGCAGTCTAGCTCAGGAGGTAGAGCGGTCGCCTCACAACCGGAAGGTTGCTGGTTCGATCCCCGGCTCCTCCTAGCAAAAACTGTGGAGGTGTCCTTGAGGAAGACCCTAACCCTAACTGCTCCCTGGGCGCTGTATGAATAGCTGCCCACTGCTCCTAATACTAGGATGGGTTAAATGCAGAGAACACGTTTCACTGTATGTCTTCATGTATGTGACCAATAAAGAGGATTCAATCCTCACCGTTTGTTGTTGTTGTAATATTCTCGTATGATGTATCCTAGTACATGTTATTATTGAACCTACAGGGATGTATTGTATATTAAGAATGTAACATACACCTTATACAATGATGGCAACAACATCTTAAATAAGTTACGTTATTCCTCTGAAATTAATAATTTAGGGGTCTTAACTTGTACTTTTATGGATATAAATCAAGATTCAAGAGATTGATTTGTCATTTGCAACAAGTACAATAGAACGCTTACTCCCCATTCCCTCCTGCAGTATGAATTTATAAAACACTATACTATAAAAATACTATACTAAATAAAAATGACAATATAAATAACAATAAAGTGACTAAAGGATGATATGTACATGTGTTGAAATGTACATAAAGGATATAAAAGCATTTTAAAGTGCTAGTAGTGCAGCAGCATCATGAATACAGTGCAGTACAGTAACTGTAATGAGTCCAGAAAGTCCAGCAAAGTATGACAGAGTAATGTTAATGACATGTTATGATAGTGTAATGTTAATGACATGTTATGATAGTGTAATGTTAATGACATGTTATGATAGTGTAATGTTAATGACAATGTTATGATAGTGTAATGTTAATGACATGTTATGATAGTGTAATGTTAATGACATGTTATGATAGTGTAATGTTAATGACAATGTTATGATAGTGTAATGTTAATGACATGTTATGATAGTGTAATGTTAATGACATGTTATGATAGTGTTATGTTAATGACATGTTATGATAGTGTAATGTTAATGACAATGTTATGATAGTGTAATGTTAATGACATTTTATGATAGTGTAATGTTAATGACATGTTATGACAGTGTAATGTTAGTTACAATGTTATGATAGTGTAATGTTAATGACAATGTTATGATAGTGTAATGTTAATGACAATGTTATTATAGTGGCAGCACTCCTAGCAGTTCAGTAAGTCACTGCCTGTGGATATAAACTATCCTTAAACCTGGTAGTCCTTGCTGTACGGATGCTGCAGAACCAGCGACCAGACGGTAGGGGGAGAAGAGATGGTGCCCAGGGTGCTTGTGGTCCTTAGTGATGGAGATGGTCACCAGGTTCTAAAGATCTCCTCAATGCATGGAATCAGTTGAATGTCTTCTGATATCAAACCCTGTGCTGTAAGTGTTTGCTCATTGAGTCCAACTGACCTGAGAGTCTCCAGTGTACAGTGTGGACTCCCCAGTCCAGCAGAGAGCAGCGTAACTCCTGAATCCTTCTGGTGGTTGGTACTCAGGTCCAGCTCTCTCAGACTGGAGGAGTTGGAGCTGAGAACTGAGGCCAGAGCTTCACAGCATCTCTCTGACAGATAACAGCCATTCAGCCTTCACACAACATCAACAGGAAGGAGGAGGTGTTGAAAGGGTTTATTAGAATTAAAATCACTTAAAACCACCATTAAAACACAGTCTTTACTAGCATTATGAATAAGAAATGTAAGTTTAACAAATGATAACAGCGCTGTAGGTAGGATTTAACAGACAATATTGGAGTGGAATTTGTAGCTCATGTTTTGCATATTGTTATGACTTTAATATTCTAGTATAATGTATATTGTATCATAATATATGTTATTAATAAACCTACAGATATGGTTTGTATATTATGTACCTTTTATTTTCTAATATTATGTATATTGGGTATTAAAAGACATATTGTTAGTGAACCTGACATCATATTTAACCAATGTAAATAATATATTACCATGCACTTTACTTTACATTTGCACTCTGGTTAGATGCCAAATTATTTTGGCTGTACTGTACTTGTGCTGTAGTGCAATGAGAATTAATTTGAATAAAATCTAATCTAATCTAAATGTAAAGAGATGTATTGTATATGATATCACTCTCATATTCTAGTATAATGTATATTGTGTATTACAATACATTTTATTAGTGAACCTACAGAGATGTATTGTATATGACATCACTTTCATATTCTAGTATAGTGTATATTGTGTATTAAAATACATGTTATTAGTGAACCTACAGATATGTTTTGGAGGCTTTGAACACTGGCAGCAGCCTCAGAAGTCCATCCTCTGAAGCAGAGTATGTCTTCAGGTCAAACACGTCCAGCTCTTTTTCTGATGACAGTAAGATGAAGACCAGAGCTGACCACTGAGCAGGGGAGAGACGTTCTCTGGTGAGACTTCCTGATGTCAGGTACTGTTGGATCTCCTCCACCAGAGAACGGTCGTTCAGCTCATTCAGACAGTGGAACAGATTGATGCTTCTCTCTGTAGAGAGATCTCCACTTATCTTCTTCTTGATGTAAGACACTGTTTGGTCATTGGTCTGTGAGCTACTTCCTGTCTGTCTCAGCAGACCTGGAAGGAGAATCTGATTGGTCTCCAGAGAGAGGCCCAGGAGGAAGCGGAGGAACAAGTCCAGGTGTCCGTTTTCACTCTTTAAGGCCTTGTCCACAGCACTCTGGTAGAGGAGTTTGACCTTTGTTTTCGGTTGTTCTTCTAAGAGCTGATTGACACCAGTGTCCATGAAGGACAAGAAGACATAAAGAGCAGCAAGAAACTCCTGGATGCTCAGATGGACAAAGCAGAACACCTTGTCCTGGTACAGCCCACACTCCTCTTTAAAGATCTGGGTGAACACTCCTGAGTACACTGAGGCTGCTCTGATATCCATGTCACACTCTGCCAGGTCTTCCTCGTAGAAGATCAGGTTGCCTTTCTCCAGCTGGTTAAAAGCCAGTTTTCCCAGAGCAACAATGATCTTCCTGCTCTCTGAACTCCAGACTGCATCTGTTTCAGCTCTCCCATGGTACTTCCTGTCCCCCTGTATGGACTGAACCTTCAGGAAGTAGATGTACATCTGAGTCACGGTGTTGGGAATCTCTATTCCTGTCTGGGTTGTTTTGAAGATGTCCTCCAGAACTGTAGCACTGATCCAACAGAAGACTGGGATGTGACACATGATGTGGATGCTTCGTGATGTCTTGATGTGGGAGATGATTTTGCTGGCCAGAGGCTCCTCTCTGAATCTCTTACTGAAGTACTCCTCCTTCTGGGGGTCGGTGAACCCTCTCACCTCTGTCACCATGTCAACACACTCAGCAGGGATCTGATTGGCTGCCGCAGGGCGTGTGGTTATCCAGATGCGAGCGGAGGGAAGCAGGTCGCCCCTGATGAGGTTTGTCAGCAGCACGTCCACCGAGGTCGACTTTGTGACATCGGTCCAGATCGGATTGTTCTGGAAGTCCAGAGGCAGTCGACACTCATCCAGACCGTCCAAGATGAAGACCACTTGGAACAGGTCGTATCTGAGGATTCCTTTGGTTTGAATAAAGAAGTGATGAAGAAGTTCCATCAAGCTAAACTCTTTCTCTTTCAGTAAATTCAGCTCTCTGAAAGTGAAGGGAAGCGTGAAGTGGATGTCCTGGTTGGCTTTGCCTTCAGCCCAGTCCAGAGTGAACTTGTGTGTTAAGATGGTTTTACCAATGCCCGCCACTCCAGTTGTCATTATGGTTCTGCTTGGTTGATCTTGTCCAGGTAAGGGTTTAAAGATGTCTTCACATTTGATTGGTGTTTCCTCCTTGGCTGGTTTCCTGGAAGCTGTTTCAATCAGTCTGACCTCATGTTCCTTGTTGACCTCTCCACTGACTCCCTCTGTGATGAAGAGCTCTGTGTAGAAGTCATTCAGATCTGTTGACTGTCCTGCTTTAGCGATTCCCTCAAACACACGCCTGAACTTCTGCATCAGATGAGACTTGATGTTATGTTGGCACTGGACTGCAGCAGTTCCTAAATGAGAGAACCCAGAAGACAGGTCTTATACGTGATATTGACACAACAATATGATTGGTGTAATGACAGTACTATAATACATTATAATTAACTATTACTATACTATTACTATTACTGACTTGATATGCTGATATAACAAGATAGTGTTTCATCTCTTCAGGTATGTTGACAGGCTGTTCATCTGCAGTATATTTTGTAACATTCTTTAACCTAATAGACCTACAATAATATATAATATACATATATATAATATATATATATAATATATAACAATAACCCTAAATATCTGGATTAAACCACTAAAGCTGAAAGCCCCTACAATAACCCTACATATCTGCCCTTGGATTAAACCACTCAACCTGAAAGCCTCACATTAACCCTACACATCTGGATCAAACCATTTGACCTCCAAGAGGAGATTTATCTGGAAAAGATAGAGATGTAGAAATATTTTAAACAAGTCTCTGTTTGAGTCTCTTCTGTTTTCAAAATAAGATTCTCTATGTTTTCTAAATAAGAGTCTCTTCTATGTTTTCTAAATAAGAGTCTCTTCTATGTTTTCTAAATAAGAGTCTCTTCTATGTTTTCTAAATAAGAGTCTCTTCTATGTTTTCTAAATAAGAGTCTCTTCTATGTTTTCTAAATAAGAGTCTCCTCTATGTTTTCTAAATAAGAGTCTCTATGTTTTCTAAATAAGAGTCTCTTCTATGTTTTCTAAATAAGAGTCTCTTCTATGTTTTCTAAATAAGAGTCTCTTCTATGTTTTCTAAATAAGAGTCTCTTCTATGTTTTCTAAATAAGAGTCTCTTCTATGTTTTCTAAATAAGAGTCTCTTCTATGTTTTCTAAATAAGAGTCTCTTCTATGTTTTCTAAATAAGATTCTCTTCTATGTTTTCTAAATAAGAGTCTCTTACCCATCCTCAGTATGTCGGCCAGTTCCTCCTGGTTCATCTCCATAAGGCAGAGCAGTGTGATGTCTGTCACTCCCTCTATGGCGCGCCTCCTCTGCTCCTCGTTCTTCCCATCCTCCTCCTCCTCCTCCTCCCTCTGACTCTCTGAGCCTTGTGGGTCATGTGGGAAGAGAACCCTCCAGAGCTTCTTCAGCTCCTGGTCTAGAAAAGCGTGTGCGTTCTCCTCAGCCCTCTGGAACAGAACATGAATGAGAACTTTCCTGTGAGCTGAGGACATCAGAAGCATCTGTCCTTGATTCACGTCTGGTCTAAAGAGGGAAGCCTGGAGACTCTGAGCACCACAAGAGATGCTTTTTAATGTTCATGTAGAGCTGAAGGCTAATGTCTTGTTGGACCTTTACACACCTTGATCAGCTCTGTTTGATGCTGCTGTACAGACCCAGCACTGGTAACCTTTGACCTCTCCTGGTGTCGTCTGTGGAGAACACACACACACACACACACACACACACACACACACACACACACACACACACACACACACACAAACGTATGATTGTATTATTTCTCCTGAAGTCAAACCATCAGTATTAGCAGAGTCTGGTAGCAACCAAGATAAAGATAAATCCTCACCTCTTCTCAATAGACTGATTCCCATCTTTAAACTGAACAGGATGATTCATAGACCGGTCACTCTTCACGGAGACACAGCTGGGTCCAGGGGAGTCTGCTCTCTCCTCCTGCTCTGGGCTTCAACACACACACACACACACACACACACACACACACACACACAAACAAACGTATGGTTGTATTATTTCTCCTGACGTCAAAACATCAGTATTAGCAGAGTCTGGTAGCAACCAAGTGGTCAGTTTTCATCACCTGTTTGAAACTCCTCCCTCTCCTCTCTATCTATGGATGTTCACTAGATACTGTATATTAATAATCTCAGATGAATCCTCACCTCTTCTCAATAGACTGATTCCCATCTTTAAAGTTAAAAGGATGATCCATAGACCAGTCACTCTTCACGGAGACACAGCTGGGTCCAGGGGAGTCTGCTCTCTCCTGTATCCTTCTAGAACAACAAGAGCCAGGATTTATGGATGTTCAATAGATGCTGAATTGTTATAATCTGATCAATCCTCACCTCTTCTTAATAGACTGATTCCCATCTTTAAACCTAGCAGGAAGATCCATAGACCTGTCACTCTTCATGGAGACACAGCTGGGTCCAGGGGAGTCTGCTCTCTCCTTCTGCTCTGGTCTTCAACACAACACACACACAACTTTTACTGACACTAACGATGGTGTCCTGATACATCACTGCTGAGCTCTGAGATGGACCACAGTCACAGACACTTAGAGATCCTCTTCTCACCTGTTAGCTCTGCTCTGGCGGCCATGTTCCCCAGACAGAGAGCTTTTAGAGGTAGGATCCCCCTCCTCTCTCTCCTCATTCATAGCAGACCGGAGACCTCAGCCGATTTCAAGAAGCTGGATTTGCAGGTTAACCGGAGATGTTAAGACAGAATTCAGGGAATAGCAGAATCTTCAGTTTCAGATACAGAGCTGAGACTGATCTCAGTTCAGTTATCACGGTGACTCCTGCTGTGAGCCTCATGCTGCTTCCCTGAGGACTATACTACCAAGCAGGATGTGGGGTTAGTGAGTCACTTCAGGTTAACCCTGAGGACTATACTACCAAGCAGGATGTGGGGTTAGTGAGTCACTTCAGGTTAACCCTGAGGACTATACTACCAAGCAGGATGTGGGGTTAGTGAGTCACTTCAGGTTAACCCTGAGGACTATACTACCAAGCAGGATGTGGGGTTAGTGAGTCACTTCAGGTTAACCCTGAGGACTATACTACCAAGCAGGATGTGGGGTTAGTGAGTCACTTCAGGTTAACCCTGAGGACTATACTACCAAGCAGGATGTGGGGTTAGTGAGTCACTTCAGGTTAACCCTGAGGACTATACTACCAAGCAGGATGTGGGGTTAGTGAGTCACTTCAGGTTAACCCTGAGGACTATACTACCAAGCAGGATGTGGGGTTAGTGAGTCACTTCAGGTTAACCCTGAGGACTATACTACCAAGCAGGATGTAGGGTTAGTGAGTCACTTCAGGTTAACCCTGAGGACTATACTACCAAGCAGGATGTGGGGTTAGTGAGTCACTTCAGGTTAACCCTGAGGACTATACTACCAAGCAGGATGTGGGGTTAGTGAGTCACTTCAGGTTAACCCTGAGGACTATACTACCAAGCAGGATGTGGGGTTTGTGAGTCACTTCAGGTTAACGCTGAGGACTATACTACCAAGCAGGATGTGGGGTTAGTGAGTCACTTCAGGTTAACCCTAAGGACTATAAGCAGGGTTTGGGGTTAGTGAGTTAAAGATCCTAATGAGGTAAAGATCCACCATTGTGTGACACACACAAGAAGAGAGCCAACACAAGACTTAAAGGGTTAGTTCACTCATTTGAAAAAGCTCATAGGGCAATAAAACAGTAACTTCTAAATATACTCTGAGTTTGAGTTTTTCACAATCACCCGCTGTTATTTCCTATCTAATTACATTGTTTTGTTGTAAAAAACCTCCTCTCTCAAACACACAGAAGGTGTGTGTGTGTCTGGGGTCATGGGTGCCACTGCTGCCACTGCTCAAACACATCCTTTCATGTTCCTTCTTTACTCAACAACATCTGACCCATGTCTATATATATATATAATAACATATATTATATTATATCATAAAATATATTATATAATATAATATATTATATGATATAAGTATAATATAGTTATATAATCTAGTCACCTCTTCTGCGTGGAGCGTGGTCCGGCTCCTGTGGTGATCACAGCCCTATGGGCGCACAGCGGGGATAAAGACAACTGATATAGAATATAGTTATAACTATATAGAATATAGTTATAACTTATATAGAATACAGTTATAACTTCTATAGAATATAGTTATAACTTATATAGAATATAGTTATAACTTATATAGAGTATAGTTATAACTTATATAGAATATAGTTATAACTTATATAGAATATAGTTATAACTTATATAGAGTATAGTTATAACTTATATAGAATATAGTTATAACTTATATAGAGTATAGTTATAACTTATATAGAATACAGTTATAACTTCTATAGAATATAGTTATAACTATATAGAATATAGTTATAACTTATATAGAATATAGTTATAACTTCTATAGAATATAGTTATAACTTCTATAGAATATAGTTATAACTTATATAGAGTATAGTTATAACTTATATAGAATATAGTTATAACTTATATAGAATATAGTTATAACTTATATAGAGTATAGTTATAACTTATATAGAATATAGTTATAACTTATATAGAGTATAGTTATAACTTATATAGAGTATAGTTATAACTTATATAGAACATAGTTATAACTTATATAGAATATAGTTATAACTTATATAGAGTATAGTTATAACTTATATAGAACATAGTTATAACTTATATAGAATATAGTTATAACTTCTATAGAATATAGTTATAACTTCTATAGAATATAGTTATAACTTCTATAGAGTATAGTTATAACTTATATAGAATATAGTTATAACTTATATAGAATATAGTTATAACTTCTATAGAATATAGTTATAACTTATATAGAGTATAGTTATAACTTATATAGAATATAGTTATAACTTATATAGAATATAGTTATAACTTATATAGAGTATAGTTATAACTTATATAGAATATAGTTATAACTTATATAGAGTATAGTTATAACTTATATAGAGTATAGTTATAACTTATATAGAACATAGTTATAACTTATATAGAATATAGTTATAACTTATATAGAGTATAGTTATAACTTATATAGAACATAGTTATAACTTATATAGAATATAGTTATAACTTATATAGAATATAGTTATAACTTATATAGAATATAGTTATAACTTATATAGAATATAGTTTAACACAACGATCTCTACTGCTGCCCCTGTGGGGCCTCCTTGGTTCAAACCTCTACGGTTGAACTCCTCTTTCTGTGTTCAGTTCAATGGTTTCTTCCTCACTGGATGAATCACCTCCATAACTCGCCATTTAGCAGGTGAACAACGGAGCACTGATGATGTCATAGCCATCACATGACTAGTAAAAATGCCGGCGTCCAGTGCACAGTGCACGATGAATGTTTCAATAAAAATGATAAAAAATACTAGAAATAGACAATATTTTCAGAATATGTAGAAAACATAATTATCTACACATACATTTTCCGTTAGTGAACTATCCCTTTAAGCTCTCTCGCCCTCTCTCTCCCATTGCAGCTCAACCTCTCTCTACCAGTCTATTTAATTCAACAGAGCTTTATTGGCATGGGAAGCACACATTCACATCACAAAAGTAACAAAGAAGTGAACAAAGAGTTAAACACTATATATATATACATATACATATATATAGATATCTATACATATACATATCTATAGATAACTATACATATCTATAGATATACATCTATATAGATATATATATCTATATAGATATATATATCTATAGATGAGAGAGCGAGAGCGAGAGCGAGAGCGAGAGCGAGAGCGAGAGCGAGAGCGAGAGAGAGAGAGCGAGAGAGCGAGAAGAAAAACAGTAAGATGCACGGATACTTTTACAGCTCCGTTAGTTTATAAATAATATAGAAATAATAATAATAATAATATATAA